>JAXQQM020065036.1:0-63784 GCA_034641835.2 Pinus albicaulis
ATCTCTTTAATTTTTTCATTCTGAGTCACCACTTTTCCGATCTAAGTTTATTCAACGTCACATGGAATTTATAGTGGCACAGAGAATTTGTTAAACACCATGTTGAGCACACACATGGTGTATGAGGAGGATAAACACACACACACAAGAGACTCAACTCACAATGAAAGATAAGCGTGAGGCTTTCTTATTTTCCATTATACAAAGATGTACATTTATAGTACAATGGTGTGACTCTTGGTTTCATATTCCAAGGTCATTTGGACTCCATTGTGACTTTTCGCATTCCACACCTACCCATGTAGGATTAGGTGTTCCAACATCCCCCCTTAATCCGAAGGGGTATGTGTGAGTCCAAGAAAAGAGTTGTAATATAAATCTGCAAAGTATACATGGCAGCACTTGGGCTGAATCAACTCTCTGAAATGTTGGAAAAAAGAGGTGGTTTTAGGATGACCACAAACACTAGAACGCAAAACTTGTTGCAGTTCCCGGAACTCTTCCAAAACTGGCAAGAAGCTGAAAGCTTCTGCTAGAGGAATTTTCCCTCATAAAAAAGAGAGACCTTCAACCTAAAAGAAGGGAGGTCTACTACCTGTGATGGTTTTAGGATTACCAACAAATATGGAATGTTTTGAAGCATTTCCTAGAACTCAACCAAATCTGGCAAGAAGCTGAAGGCTTCTGCTAGAGGAAGTGTCCCTCATATATGAAAGGGAGACCTTCAACCTAAAAGAAGGGAGGTCTACTACCTGTGATGGTTTTAAGTTATCCACCAACCAAAGATGATGATCTAAGGTTGTCCACCAACCGAAGGCATGCTCATGGGCATCCGTGTCTCTGGCTACATCTCTGAATCTGGAATGACGAATTGTGGCTCAGGCTCGCTTGAACTGCTATGTCTCTGGCTACAACTATGAACATGGAATGAGATATTGTGGCTCAGGCTCGCTTGATCTGACGTTGAAGCTTGTACATGACCACCATTTTCCCCCCTGCCAGGGACAAGGTGAGATGATGGAGAAAACTCAACTGCAAGTTTGCTTAATATCCGTGAACATGTTCTGACATGCGACTTAAACATATTCTCGGCTGCTGATGCTCCAAGAAGCGATCCATCCAAGATGAATCTTGGTTCTTGCAGGAGGCTTGTTTCTAAAGCATCTGTGTGAAGAATGGTTGTGTCGACCACAATGCTTGCATGGATGAAGATCAAAACAGTGATCTTTCATATGGCCAACTCGATCACAAAGGTTGGCATTTTTCAACTGGTTGCTAGGGAAGTGAACAGATTTTAAACAACCGCAGTGAACCGTCATGTAGGAACTGACACTTAATATGATGGGCTTGGTGTAGTCTGGAATATGAAAGGACACATCCTTGTCATATCCAAGACCAGTTCTGTGCTTGTTGTGGACAAGTTCTTCCCAAGGTCTGATGATGGGCTTGAGAAGTGCAGGTTGAACTGCTGCATCTCGTATGTACATCTCCTAGTACAAGGAACTGAATGAGGATCAACTGCAACTTTATCTTCTTTCTTCTGATGAGAGTCCTTCACAATCTTCTGAACAGAAATAGGTTCAGAATGGTGACTCTTTTGCTGAAGTTCATCTTGTTGGAGCTGAGATTCCAACTGTAAAAACTCAATCTTTTCATGTGCATCTTGCAAACAAATCTGAATATTACAAAGAGCATCCTTGCTCATTTTTATCACATCATCAACATTTGAATGAATGAGGCTATTCAACAACTCTAATGCCTCATTGATTTTAGCCATTTTCAACAACTTAGGCTCAAAAATGAAAGGGTGTCGGCTTCAACCGAAAATGCACCCGTTTACAATGTGATTCAACAAATACAAATGACTCAAGAGAACTTCCAACTATGGAAGTCTCAAAGTACAAAATCTGCTCCTCAAATGATGGAGGGCAATCAACAATGACTTACATCAACAACTCAAATTCACTGATTCCAACTATGAATGAAGAGGAAAATTCCACTCACAATACAATGTCAGATCAATACATATCTCTGCAAAATATTTGTAAATGTGTAGCTGAAAATACTTGTGCAAGAATCTTTATATGGCAGCTGAATTTTCTTCTTCAAATAGTTGTTTTCAATGATGGCAAACTTGTCTTCAAATGTGAAATTCTTCAAAAAATCACCCTCATGTCAATGCCACAAATCATAAAATGTCAATTCTGCAATTTCTTCTATGTATTCAGTCCATCTTCTTCATATGTCGATTTTCTCTTTTCTGCTGTTCATATCTCTCTTTCCTCTCTCTCTCTCTCTACTATTTTTTTTTTTAATTAATTAAAAATTAATTAAAAAATAAATTAAAAAGAATTAATTAGAAATGGGAAATTTTCAAAATAAGAATTCGAATTTTTTAAAAAGTCATGGAGGGAAGGGGGATTTTAAAAATTAAAAATCGATTTAAAAAGGGAAGGGCGGTATTATAGAATTTGGTGGTATTGTAAATGGAGAGGCGGTATTGTAAAGTGGAGGGAAAAGGCGTACCTTATGCAGAAGGGAGGGCAGATTGAGAGGCGTTGTGTGCAAAGTCATGGAGTGGGTTATGGAGTGTTGGAAGGGGGGCGTATGGCCACGAGGGAGTGAGAGGGTGGGTCGAATGTGTGGTAGCTGTTTGCAAGGTGGACGGGGGAGGCAGTATAGTAGGTTGAAGTGAGTGCATGTGTAGGAGAGGAGGGGGGCGTAGCGAGGCCGTAGGGAACAGAGGGATATGTGAACGCTGGAGCGATAACTGTGCGTTAAGGCGTAGAGTAGGTGTAACGTTGGAGTGGGGCGTACTGCCAGGGAGTTAGCTGTGTGAAAATTGCAGCGTGGTTTTGATTTTACCGTGGGGTGTAGAGCAATAGGGGGTGAGAAGATAGAGAGTTGAGAGTGTAGGTTGAGAATGCTGTAGTGGATAATGCGTTGAGAGCGTGTGAGAGGTAGGGGTCGTGGGCCTATTGCAGTGAGGTGTGCAGGGATTTACTGTGTGGGAGGGCGGAGTGTTGAATGCGTTGAAGTGGAGGCTTTTTAATGTAAAAACAATCGATATATATATTGTTTGAAAGTGCGTTTAAAAGAATGGGAGGTGTGTAAGTGCGGAGAGGGAGAGCATTGGGTAGTGGAATAGAGTTGCAGGGGGCCGAAGGGCGTTGAGAAATTTTATTTATTTATTTTTTTATATTATTTTTTAATATAAAAACAGCAGAGTAGAAAGTAGAGATAGGAAATCCTCTTGAAAAATAGCAGTAGAATTTTCTTCTCGCAAGAATTTTACAAATGTACAGCAGTATAACTTCAGAAATTGCAGAGAAAACTCAAAAAATTTTCTTCAAAAACCCAGAACTTTTCTTCAAAAAATTGCAGAGGGCCATATAGCAGCAGAAAATTGGAGAATTTGCAGAGTTAGAGATTTGCAGAAAACTCAGAAATCTCATAAATTTTCCAATGAAAACTCAGAAATATTTCCAGTAAAAACCCAGAAATTTCTTCAAAAAACCCTCTTTAAACTATTTTCCAGCAGCTCAAGATGCATAATTTAATAGGCAGAAATTGCAAGAATAAATCGACCTTCAGATGGGCAGTGTTGCGTTTCCAAATCAGTTTCTGAATGCTGTCAAGGATTTTGAATGCTGCTCCTTCTCCAAGATAAAATTTCTGAATACTGCAAAATCACTGAATACTGCTCCTCTTCAAAACATCTCTGAATGGCGACAAAAACTCTGCTGCAGAAACTCTCTAAATGCTACAAAAATGTCAAGAATTTTTCAGATATGCACAGACCATAGACACAAATGGCTCACTCAATTCGGAGCAAGGCCAGCAATCACCCGCTTTGATACCATGTTAAACACCATATTGAAGCACACACATGATGTATGAGAAGGAATAAACACACACACACAAGAGACACAACACACAATGAAAGATAAGCTGTGAGGCTTTCTTATTTTCCATTATACATAGATGTACATTTATAGTACAATGGTGTGACTCTTGGTTTCATATTCTAAGGTCACTTACCTATCAGGATTCGCATTCCACACCTACCCATGTAGGATTAGGTGTTCCAATCGCACTCCCGCAACGAAGGAAACGTATATTTCCCCAGCCGATGGGGAATTCTTGTAGTACAGGAATAGAAACTTCCCGCAAGGTCGGGCAGCGGCACATGTTAGTAGAGATAAGTGACCAATTCAATGTTATGAGTGGATTGGATGGTTTTATTATTGGGGTTAGACACTGGCTGAGCAGGTAGTTGTGTGGGACGAGGTTGATTTGGTGGGGAAGTCAATTGAAGTTGTTGTTGTGGTTGTATCATTTGTTGAGGTGTGGTTTAGAAAGGATAATATTTTTGAGTTGGGAAAATTTGTGCAGCAGGGTAATTATAGTTCCCCTACCAAGGTTGTTGAGGGGTCCAAGGCTGCCATGGCATTGGAAAATTCCACATCCGATTTTGAGCATAAGGAAATTGAAAACGCGATTGTGACATACCTGCAGGACGTGGCCACCATGGCTTTTTAGGTTCCATTGCATAAAGTGCATTGACAACTTCTTGATCTACTATATATTTTGCTTTGATTTCAGGCAGAGAAGGACATTGATCAATGGAATGCTCAGGTTCACAAATTCAACATACCTCTATACTGTCAGTAGGGCATTCCCTTAGAGCATGTTTCTTCCTACATTTTGAACAGAACACCGCTAAGGATTTCTCTAGTTCATCCTATTTTTCCCATTTCTTCTTAGCTTGCAAAGCATCCAATTATGAATACAAAGTGCTAAGAATACCAGTTTTAAAATTTTGAAATAAATTACCCATTTTAGCTCGAGTTACTCTAGCTCCCACAACTGATTTAACAAGCTTGGAAGAAGTGTCTCTTGACCCTCCTCCAACCTTGGAATTTCCTCTGGAATATCTTCTACAAAGCTCACACACATCATCATAGCTTAGCTTTGATACATCACCTTCTCCCATTAAATTGAAGACCTCCAGATACTCTGATCCGATTGCCCTAAGAAAAATGGTTCTCTTGGTCTCTTGATCCAATTGATTCATCTTAGATCTTTGTAAGTGATATTGGAATCTTTCCACCAAATATTCAAGGCTCTCCCCTTCCTTCTGAGTCATGCCAAATATTTCTTCCCTCAGATCCCTAGTCTTACAATAGTCTTGGTACTTTTTTAGGAATACCTTCTTCATTGCATCCCAAGTTGAAATGGAGTTTGATGCCAACCCAATAAACCACCTGAGAGTTTCATCCTTCAATGTAGCAAGAAACAAATTTAGCTTCTAGGCATTGGAAGAATAATCATATATTCTACATAGTACATAGAATTCAAATATGGAGGAATTAGGGTCTTCACTAGAGGCACCACGAAAGTCAGGCAAGGCTGAGGGAGGAATTTTTTTCATCTGAGTAGCTCCAACCGTCTCCTTAATAGCAAATTCAAATGTGACTAGTTTCTCCTCATTCTCATCAGTGCCTTCTAGATGAGCCATATCAGGGCAAGAAAAAGTGGGACCTTGGAAGGCGATAGATTCTTCAGAATCAATGGTCTGGAGTTCTGGTTCTATGACAGGGTTCACGAGGAATTCCTCTTCAGGCTGACCATTAAGTAGAGATGATGTCTTTCTTGTAAGGCGAGACTC
The DNA here is from genome assembly GCA_034641835.2 of Pinus albicaulis. NCBI lineage: Eukaryota > Viridiplantae > Streptophyta > Pinopsida > Pinales > Pinaceae > Pinus > Pinus albicaulis. Next base: position 5,672 of record JAXQQM020065036.1, read on the forward strand.
GAGATGGGCAGCAATAGAAGAATTTTCAGCAGAGGATTCTGATGTGAAATTAACAATCTTCTCTGGACTACAGACCTCCTATTCTGATTCTTATTTATTTTTTGCCTTCTTTCTTGCAGACTTCCTTGTTCTGGCCAGTGTATTAGTAAATGAAGTGGTGCTCACACCACCACGAAAAAAATTTGAATGTATTGGACCCTATTCATCTATTATACAAACAAATTAAAAAAAAATCTACTTACCAAACAATCAGGACATGGCTTTGGAAAATTTCATACCTCTGTGGGTGCGTGGGCTTTTCCCTTTGTCTTATCACTTCGACTCCCCCAGTCCTAAAAAAAAAAAAAAAAAAATCAAACTAAAACTCTTTCAATGACATCCCTTAGCACCTCCCTAGTAATGACGACAAAATGTTGACTCAAATTATACACATAATTTTCCAATCATAAATTTTCAACCCAAGGTAGGTAAGCTTGTGAGATACTATGTAAAATATATGCAGGCTAATTACTGCAAGTGTTCATAAACTAATTATTCATACACAAACAAACTAATGCCTCTTTCCTACATCAATACTTTAGCAACAAAGGCTATGGAAAGGAATATAACATCCCTCTACGGCTCTCGGTATTGTTGATATTGACCATGAAAAGATAAAAGATCAAATTACAAAAATTAAGAAACCAACTTAGACAATCATAAATCCAAGCTTTGATCAAATGAAATTAACACATTAACATCAGAAACCTAATCATTTAATCAATTAACAATCTGCTACTGAAAGTTAAGAATGCATTAGCTATGTAAAGGAATTATTGCTGCATAAAAAGAATTAAACACACACACACATTGTGCTCCATGAGTTGTGAGCGAAGGGGGACCTCCCTCACTCGCAACCCCTTTAAAAGTCAAAGAGTGTAATATTCCGAAAATTTAGCCTCCAAGCTAAATGGAATATTATATTTGTTTTATCACTAGGTCGGTAAATAAATGGGTGGGGAGGCCCATAAGTCTCTTGAGCAGCAATAAAAACACTTCAAGTGTGAAAGGAGACCTTTGTAGCAGCTAAATAAAGCTCCTCAAAGTGTGAATAGGGTTTGGATCATGTTGATTTAGTCAACTTTGGCCAAGTCAACAACGCTGATAAGGAGTGGAGATTAATTAGAGAATAACGTAGTTTTGGAGGGAGATGGGTCTCATGGAGGAAATGACCTAATTGAGTGGGGCCAAGGGCAAGCAAGCTCACATTCTATTTAAGAAAAAGGATGGCAGCCATTTGAGGGCATGTTGTAGTTTATCATTTTGAGATTGGTCTGCTTAGACTATTTCTTCCTCTTGTTGTTTAGCAGGGTATCTGTGCTGTTTAGCACCGAGTGTTCCCAAGCGGGAATCCCACCTCTTCCCTTGAGGAGCCTCTTGGAAGAGTATTGTATTCATTTCCACATTCAGGTTTTTAGGCCAAGCTACAGCTTCTTCATCAGCGCAGTTTCTGCAGGGTATTGTGCTGTGTTGCAGGGTGCAGCAGTGGAGGGGTTAGAACCCCACTTTCCGAGCTATTTTCTCATAGGAGGAAGGTTTCCTTCTCTTAGGAGATTGGTTTGGAGAGTTTTTGGGCACATTTCAGATCCTTGGCATTAGGCCATGCATTTCCCATCATTCCCAGTGTTGTTCCAGCTAGGGAATGCGTTATTTTTTAAGGCATCTTCAGTAGATGTTCTGGTGGTTCCTTTGCAGTGTTTACTTGTGATTGAGGGGTTAATCCTTTCATGGGAGGAGATATTTGAGGGGGTCTACTTCAGATCTATCCTATTTCAGCCTTCTACACTCTTGTTCTTCATTTTGCAATGTATCTTCATCCATTGGGCTTTAGATCCCATCTTGTATAGAGTGTATTTCTGAAAACCCCTTTTCTGGTTCTTTGTAGGAGTTAATATTGAACATAGATCTGTATTGAGCATATCTTTTGAGGCTTATAACAGCCCTACATATTTTGTACATCATTTTTCTGTATCAGTGGTTTTTAACTGCACTGTAGCAGTCTCTGGCATTATTGTATTGTGACAGCAGTTCATTTGTGAAGTGATTTCTTATGGGAGGCTTGTTCCTTCATGGTATATGATCAATGCCTCATTGTTATGTATGGATTTTCTGATATAATACATGGATTAATGTCTCCATTTTAGTCTTCCATGTTTATGAGTTGAGTTACACTGCTACTTTCAGTTTTATGTTCATGTATTGATGGATCTCCAATTTTGGAATATCTTAAAGATATTCCCATTGTTGTAGAATTTCCATATTTTGGGATATTACGAAGAGGTTGCTAAGAAAAATAGACATAACATAAGATTTTTAATAATATGAAAATATATAGCCAAGTACAATCTGATATATTTCTTATCATTCAAAATCCCAACCCAACAACCCTTTACAATATGAAATACATCTCCTTTTATACAATCTCGAAAGCCCATATTTGGCTCGAATGACAAATCTAATCTATCAACCTACAATACAGGTCTAGGCTATATAATTTAGCTTCTGTTGAGTCTAATCCATGACTGAAATCATGGATTATATGATTTATGTTACATAGTGGAAGCTGCAGGAAATCTGGTTACGAGGAGAAATTTGTAAGTTCGGGTTGTTCCAAAAAGAGGTTTGAAGTAGTGAATGGAATAGCCTTCATGTGCAACCAATTCCCCACAAAACCCATGTCGTCGTTGGATCTAGAAATAAGTAGAATACAATCAATTGTTGATGTCGTTGCAGGAAATCAGCGGCTGCGGGAAATCTGGAACTACTGCAGGAAATTTGGATCTACTGCAGGAAATCAGGAACATCTACAGGAAATGTGGCTGCATGAGCTGTCTTCAAGATTTTGCAGAGCTACTTCGAATAAAATAAAATCTGCACATAATTTCTAGATCAGTGGGAATAGTAATTCAGTAAAGTTACAACTAGATCAAAGAACACGTTAAGTCTAAGGAAAAATGAAACTTATTATATTAATTTGACATACGTTATGCTTATACTACCCTTTTTAGCCAAAACTAGACAATATTGCCGAATAAGCATAATTAAGGGAGGAAGGAGGTCAAAAATAGGAGAAGTAAGGCTTGGGAAGGGTGTGAAAAATGGGTAAAATGGAGACTTAGCAAACAGGCTTTTGAAAACGATCCATTATTGAAGCTTTTCAAAACAAGAAGCATTTAAGATTTCACTTTGTTTATAAATTTTCAATGTTTTCCTCCACTTTGACTATTGTGCATCTCAACAAGTTGTTCCAATGATGCAATCACCCATCGATCCTGAGATTGTGGAAACACTTGTTCTTTCTGACGTAGAATTTATGCATAAATCTGAATATTGCGCACAGTAGAGTGTGTGCTATTTAACATGAAATCCTCAACAAAATCTTCATAAAAACTACTTCAATTCAATACAGAATATGAAGATAGAGCCGAAACAAATAAAGTATTTTCTTATAATAAAACAGGAAAATTACAAATTCAAACCCTTTTTTTTCCGAATATTACATTTGTGGGCCTCTCGGCTCTCTCCCTTTACATAAGCTCTCACACCATTTCTCTCTATAACTATCTGTCCTCCATCCTCACACAAAGCTCATATTTATACATATTTGTGGATTAATTTGAATCCATGTTTCCTCCACAAATAACTCAACCAAATTCTAAAATAGTTTTATCCCTCCTTTGACTCAACTAAGTTCCATTTAAGGAATTCATAATCCCTAAAATATCTATACAACTCAACTCCAACTCATATTCTCAATTTATTAAGAGAATATTTACAATAAACCTCATACTCAGATTTTCCTCTCAATTTATTTAAAATGTGCATAATTTATAAAATAATTAAAAAAACATCATCCCCTAAATCACCCAAATAAATCATGACAATGACGTAGGTTGCTCCTGCATCAGACTCCCCATGTAGAGAAGTTTCCATAGACTTCTGTCTATGAGGTGTGTCACTTTTTTGTAATAATGCGACAACCACAAGTCTCAATGACTTGCTACCTCCATGATTCCAAACTCTGTTTTTCCACCGATCTTTTAAAGTATCAACTCCATTTTGTAATTTTGCACAAAATTCCTAGAATAGTATTTTCAGGATACTATTGAATGTAACTCTCGCTTTTCCATACCATATCATCTTTATCTCTAGAAATACAAAATTGCGTAGAAACGCTGATACCCATTCTTCTAGTCTCCAAACTTTGAAAGAATATCGAACTGGCTTTACATCACCATCACCAACATCACTCTTTCTGTCAACCGGATTCCATCGGCCTTTACAACAATTACTTCCGCCAATTTCTCGGAGTAATTCCTCTTTGTCAGGTGCTTCCATCTCCAATTGCGTTAAACACTCAATTTCCTGAAATGAAGAATAATCAAGGACTTATCCTTGATCACAACTATAGTCATTGATTGTCCCTATAGTAACAGATTTCTCATCCGGTGTTGTACCTACATTCGTCAACAAATTATTAGTTTTAAAAATACAAGATCTTTCGGCCTCTTTTGATGCTGGAAGAACCAATCTCCCATCATAGTCCTTCTGGATTTCAGTAAATCCTCTTTTGAATTGTTGGTTGCTTTCATCTTTATCCTGCGAGATTAATACTTCTGTTTCCTTTATGTCTCAAAGGACATAACTTTCTTGCTACTCCTGATCTTTCATCTCATCTTCAAATACTTTCTGCTCAATTCCTCTAATTTCAACATCATATTTATTAATGTTTCCTTCTGTACCTATAGCCACATTATTATTTGAAGATTTAAAACATTCACGTAACTCTATAAAATTTAGAGACATTTCATCCTTATCATGCACGGTAACTACAATCTCTTCTATATCAGGTTCTGCAAGTTTAATCTCCCCTTCAGGTTCCTTGAGCCATCTTTCCAAGAACTCTATTTCCATGTGAAATCTTTCCAGCATTTCATCACAACCTTCATTCTCAGTTTCATTCTTCTTCTGGCAATCCTCCTGCGGTATCCTGTTGTCTATATCATCACATTGCAAAATTATTTCATCAATTTCATTAAACAAATTCATTTTTTTACCTCCTTGGAATATCACTATGGAATTTTCATTATGCTTTTGCTCCATAACAGCTTCAACTGGTTGTCTTACACCAAACAGGAATTCATCTATGAATTATTTCTGCTGCAATAAATCGGTACCTTTCTCTTATAAAAGGCATTCTTCATCATACTTCACCTCAAGAGTTTCATTCATATTTGTGACAGTTTCACCAGATTGTCCACCATCTTCTGCACATCCTGCAAACATACACAAACTATGAGATTTAAAAATACAAGGCTTCATAGCCTCATCTACTTCCCTTGTCAACATATCTTCAAATTGTTCTGAACTATTCCAATAGTTTATGAGATCTTTGTCATTAACCTCTTCACCCAGAATTTCACCCTGTTCTGGTCCACAAATGGAAACTTCCATTTCCAACTCAGCTTCTCTGAGTTCTTCACATCTCAATTGCACACTCACTATCTGCTCAAGCTTTCTCACCTCTTCTGTTAACTGCATATTTACCTGTTGATTCCTCTTTGCTTGTAGTCTCTGCCATTTCACTTTCTTCCTTATGGTCCAACCATGTCTCTAGTCTTTCTTATTTCTCTGCAACAATTCCATCAAGAACTCAAGATGAACTATTATCTCAGCCTTCTCCCTCTCATATTCTTCATCAGTCAACTGCTTCCATATGCTATTTTCCTTGGCATCTTCCTTCTTCCTTCTTCTGTTGTGGTCTTTCTCAGAACCTCTGAAATGACTATCAACAGTCATCTTCTCCTCTTTTGCGAACTTCATCTGTTCACTTATGGATTTCATTCAATCCCCTTTTCAGCAAGCCTTCCTACTTGCCATCCAACAATGCAAGCTCTCTTTCGGCGCTTGGTATCTTTCGGTTCTGTGTCTTGGAATCATTTCTGGGAAATTCTCTTGCTCCTCTTTGCTGCAAACAACAACTGCAGTATTTCTTTCATTACAATGACCAAACTCTTTGGGTGTCGGGCTCTGTCGATCATGCACCCAATTACATTCAAACCTTTGACTCTTAACTCCAGACTTGACATCAACTCTTCATCTTGGATGAAAAATGCACCCTTTTGTACAATAACTCAATGGTTTAACTTGAATCAAGCTAACCCAGTTTTTTATTTGACCTTAACATATTATTTGACTTCAAAGCTTGACCTGATAATTACAATAGTGGATATTTTGACTCTAATTCAGGTTATACAATATACCAATGAACATCCACCCTCAATACATTTTCATGATGTAAAATATTCACTCTATCTCATAATCCATTCTTATGATAATATCATAAGTCACTAATTATATCATCTCTCATTACCACTTTCTTTTACTCACATGATACTTAAGCCTTTAAATCAAAATGCAATCCACTTTTCCCAAGATTTATTTTATGGTGAAAATAAAATAAACCGTTTAATTTTCAACATTTAAAATACTTTTTGGAAATGAATTTTCATACCTTAAGTGCCCTTCAAGGTTATTTAATAAACCTTTTCTTTGAAATTTTAACTCTCCCGATTTCATGCCTCTATGTCATTCTTATCACTGTGAATATTCGCATGCCCTTCATCGACATTGTACAAAAAAAAATATACCATAAATTCTTCAACACGCTCACCATCTTAGTGTAGACAGTTTTCCTGCACTTCCATGCAGCTCCTTCTTTGTAGTGACGGTTCTCATGCAACACCATCTCTCTTCAGTGCACAAAAAAAATTCTTTCATAGGAATTTTCCAAAACTTTCTTTTAACATGGTGGCATCAACATATTTCTCCGACAGCGACAAACAAAAACCGCACTATCTTCTGAATAGAACAATGTGAACACTTTCACATGCACTACAAGCAATGATCAATCATGATCTTTAACTCATGGAAATCATAGATGCTCCTTTACAAGCTTGCTCCTCCATGTAGATCTCAATTATCACAACCTCAAAAATGATATGCCACAACCACGCTCGAACCATATTTGCACATCAATTTCTGAGATGGATTTCAATTCCATTCCTTAAACTTTGGATTGATTTCACTCTTTCATAAAATTTACAAGAAAATTAACTTCTCAAGTATGGCAAGGGAAATTGAATCATCCAATTTTTAAGAACACCTTTAATCAATGAATATTGATTCATTCAATGAGCACTTACCTTGGAGTCTCCTTGTGGGTGAAATAATCTAACCCCTGTCTCTTGTATTCTTGGCAGAATTTGGCTCCTTTTTCCTTGGCATTCATAGAAAGACCCTCATTATAATTTGCAGAGGATTTGTGAGAACCAGGGTGATCTCATGGTTTTTCTTTACCAACAGTGGAATTATGTCAACAACATATATATTCCCTTCTCGCGCAAAATTATGGTCCCAGTGGTTTTCACTGATTGATATGGCATGGTTCTCCACAACGACCAATGCAACTCATAGATCTGGCACAATCCCAGTAGTACAGAATTGAATCCACAGGGGTTCATTAATGGAAAAACGAAATCAACAGAAAAGAATGCCTACATCTGGAGGTCGAGAGAAGAAGCTAAGAAATATGTGACTTCTCCTCCCCATTTATGATGGACCAGAATTACTAAAGGGCAGAGCGAATTGTTGTAGTCAATACGATTTCTATAATGAGTGACTCATCCCATGTAGCCAACCATGAATCTGTTGCTTTTGTTATTAACCATGGATCCAAAAGCTTGTGGACATTCGCATGGGCTCTGCATAAACTGGTCTCTTCAGGACAAAACATTCCCCTCATACATATTCAAGCCCCAATTCGTGCAGTTACCACTCCAATGGGGAACTATATTCTAATCGAACAAGACAGCAACGAAGTTTCAGATTCTTACTGAAACGGAGGATATGTTGACGCAATATCGGGAGCTCTATGAAAGTAAATAGTTCATTTGCAAGGAGGATCAAGTCGTCAGATATACCAACCTCCATTGTAAAATCTGCTCTAACATATTGTATCGTGTATATTGTATCCAAAAACAAATACTTGTGTGTGACACTGGATGCTTCTACACCTGAAGCCACACCAATGAGCAACAGCTCTCAGGCATAGCCTCCATGACCTCCACGTAGGCTGGCATCAATCTCCTTTGCCCCCTGCCACATCGCTCCCCTAGCACTAGTTCACGGCTCCAATATTGCAACAGGCCCACAATGCCTCATACCAAAAATTTGATGCAAGTAACAAGGCACACGTTAAATTTTCAAAGTAGCAACAAATTGCATTAAACAAAAAAACCGAACTCTCCAAACGCAACAAATCATAGATGACGCACCAATCCACCACGCCTTACCAAAACGTTACCACTTCTCTCACACAAACCAACAACTCTTACCAACTCCACACTTCACCAAATCCACAACATGAATACGCAACCCGGTCATCAAGTCATTGGACTAACGCTCATCACCATAGGCACCAACAACCTCCAACAAGTGCTCCACCCAACATCCACCTAAAGCTCTGATACCAAATGACGCAGAATTTCTGCATAAATCTGAATATTGCGCACAGTAGAGTGTGTGCTCTTTAACATGAAATCCTCAACAAAATCTTCATAAAAACTACTTCGATTCAATACAGAATATGAAGAGAGAGAAGAAGCGAATAAAGTATTTGCTTATAATAAAACAGGAAAATTACAAATTCAAAACCTTTTTTTGTCGAATATTACATTTTTGGACCTCTCAGCTCTCGCCCTTTACATAAGCTCTCACACCATTTCTCTCTATAACTCTCTATCCTCCATCCTCACACAAAGCTCATATTTATACATAATTGTGGATTAATTTGAATCCATGATTTCCTCCACAAATAACTCAACCAAATTCTAAAATAGTTTTATCCCTCCTTTGACTCAACTAAGTTCCATTTAAGGAGTTCATAATCCCTAAAATATCTATACAACTCAACTCCAATTCATATTCTCAATTTATTAAGAGAATATTTACAATAAACCTCACACTCATATTTTTCTCTCAATTTATTTAAAATGTGCATAATTTATAAAATAATTAAAAAAACATCACCCGCTAAATCACCCAAATAAATAATGACAATGAAGCAGTATGCTCCTGCATCAGTTTCACAAAATCCAAATACATACTGACAATTGCAAAACCATAAACTTGAAGGCCATCTTGTATTTTTTCAATGGTTTAACAGAATCAAGAAATTTAGACATGAAAAGTCAAGGTTTTGAACTCTCTATCAATGAGAGATAAAGTTTGGCTATGAGCTTGCTCACAGTCAAATAAAAGGTCTGCATTAGACCCACCTACATATACATATATTAATATATGTAACTAGAAAAAAGGCATGGCAGAATAATACATATGAGGCCATAAAGGCCTTCATCCTAATTTTTTCAAAGGTCTTAATTATGGTATGTCGTACAAACTCAGGAAAGGTAACACCAAGCTATAAAATCATATCCCAAAGAAGATGATAAAGACCAAAATTTACGGCCTAATTCTCAATGCTGACAATGTCATATTGTAAGGCTTTTAAGGCTAAGGTTTGGCAGAATGTAGAGACCCCAATCTTGACATGATCACCACCCAAACTATAACAAGGAAACCCCATGTACAGGAAGAAAAATTGTATAGAAATTCAAACAATCTTCATCCACACAATAGCCCTTTGAGAACGCAAAAGGGAAAACAAAGTCATTATTTTCAGAAAGATGTTAGTTTTCAGAGATGAGACTACGAAACTAACCTTTTTTAGAAAAAATTTAGTTTATGGAGATGAACCCAAGAAAAAATCCATGAACAAAAACAATGACAATTCTCTCATTAAGTCATTCCTACGAGTCAAAGTTATGTACAACCCTTCATATGTGTGTGTGCAGCCAACATTTGTAAAGAATTTACGAATATGTTGCAGAATGAGTAATTGTGATGTGACATGATAATCATAAGAAATTTTCAACAGTATAAATGAAACTTACAATAGTATAAACAACAACTGCCTTGAAAATGGGCAATTAAGGATGAAAACATGATTTTGAAAACTATCCATTATTGAAGCTTTCCAAAACAAGAAGCATCTGTGATTTCACTCTGTTTATAAATTATCATTGTTTTCCTCCACTTTGATTATTGTGCATCTCAACAAGTTGTTCCAATGATTCTGGCAACTGAACTCTGCAAGAGTAGGCGTGCCTCTACATCTTCGGCTGATTCATAGGAGCCGATACGATTTCGTTCACTTTCCTTGTCTGCTGTCATTTGGTCATCCTGGTTAGAAGTTTGGCTATTTCACTGCCCTATCAATAAAGACAACAAAAAACCATTATTTAGGTTATTAAAGATACCTTTTATCAAAATTCATTCTACCTTACTTTTGTATTACTTTCCTTTACTTTATTGCTAAGATGAAGGAAAAATATATAAAAGTAAATGACAAATCATGGTAAAGATAGGGGTAAAATGTACCTTCTCCTTGGCCAACATACTCCCCTGCTTACCTTTTTGCAGGTCCTCATGCAAACAAATGGTTGAGGTGTAGCTGAGTTAAAGAATATGCAGGATATGCTTCTTCCTTGTAAAGTCTAAAACCATGTTTTTGTTTTACCTTTGCAAATGATTAGTTTTTGTGCCCCTCTGGTAACTCATAATCATGATGATAATCTTCAGGAGGGTACCATATGATGGCGCATCTATATCTGCACCCTATTCATGTAGGAACCATGTTCAAAACTAGGTTGTTGTACAGAAGGAAATGGGAAGCAACAGCTTTAAAGTTCCTATACCCAAATGGTTCTCTATTCTTAACATTACTTGTAGAGGCTAGCCATCTCTGTTTGGCTATTGATAATGATTCTTCTTGAATGTCCTAGAATTATTCCCTCCCATTCTACACAATATCCTTGTGAATAGGTCCCAATTTGGCTATCACTCCTTTCCACTGCATAAATTTCTTATGTTGTGTAAACAAGTATAGGGGTTTAGTAGGTTCCCCTCTGACCCATAGATCTAGGCCATGTTATCTTTTCTGAAAGGTATTGTAGGCCTTAGTCCATCTAGTTTGATTTTTGGCAAAGGACAGAAAATCTTGGAACTAAACGTCCCCTATGAAGGGACTGTGGTTACTGTCTCTATCCTCCTTTAGAAAGAAATTGTGCAAATACAATTCACACAAAAGATGTTGGACCTGCTCATCCTTCTCATTGCAACATTGGACAAATTATTCAATGGTTTTAAAAGTAGTGGGCTTCCCTGCCCTGAAAACTTTGATTTTCAACAATAAATATATTTCCAGTAAGAATAAATCATAATTAGTGGTTGGTGCCCTGCAAGTCAATACATCTGAGTAAAGAGAGCAAACCATACTGGTTTTCTTCTTACCCTGTTCCAATTGATCCTGTGCCTTCTTCACTTTTTCCCTTTCTTCCCTAAGTTGGGAAAAGGTTTCATCTTCAGTTGCAGAAAGGTCTTTGAATCGCTTTAGTAGTGCCTGATGTTCCTGTAAGGGTACTACTTCCTTCTTACATTGGGCCAATTCATGCTGAACTTGAATTAATTCGTTGCGAAGATTCTGATTAGAAGATTTTTCTACCAGGGGAGTGTAGGCAGGTGTTACCTCTGTTTGAGTCCCCTTATCTCCTGTAAGTATCAAATCAGTCTGCATAGGGACTTCAACAATGTATATCAAATCTATTTGTACAGAGGCTTCAACATTACCTATTAAATAGTCTGTATAGGAACTTCGACAGCATCTATTAAATCAGTCTGTACATAATTTTCAGTAGTATCTACCGTTTTGGTAACAAAATTTGTTTGGGTTCCCATGGTAGCCAATTCCTTCTTAAGCTTCCAAGCCTTGTCTGCTTCTTCCAACCGTTTCCTTAGTTGTTTTACTGTTTTTCTCAATTTCCTACATTTCTTGTTCATTTTCCTTAACTTAATCTCAAATGATTTTTCTTTTAGCAAGGTTTTGGTAGGAGAAGGAGTAGCAGTGGCTTCGGTTTCAAAAACGGTTGTGCAAGTTATAAGGTTATCAGAAATGATGTTTTCTTCAGGCATCCAAGAGGTTATTTTAGCATTAATTTCCTGACTAGGTGGAATAATATTTTCTTCAGATGTCAAGGGAACTGTCTCAGTACTTGTGTCCCGTTCTAATAGAAAAAATCCCCCTGACTGGTTTCCAGTTTCAGATATTCTCTTTGTTTGGTATTCCCTACTCACCCATTCATTATCAGAGGGAGATAAAACCCTCAAATCCTACAATTCATCATGGGGAGGTAGGATTTCAGTATGGCCAGAGCTGCTAGTAGTGACAGACTGGTTCAAAAGGTACCTCTGTTCCTCAGATTGTTGAGATGGGCTTCCAATTTCATGATATTTTCTCATTTGCTCTAGTACTTAATCCATTTCTTCTTCGTAGTCTTGTAAGGACATATTTTGAGGGCTCAAAGGTGGTGTATGGGATGGTCTCACCTCATCTGGAAATACATAGGTGTTTTGCAGTAGTTGCAACCTTTCAAACCGTCTCCATTTTCCTGGTTCTGTGGTCGAAACATGGGTTCTCTTCCTTCTTGCTCTCCTGGGTATGGCTATTATAGGGAGTTCAATGTTTGCTCTATTAGGTTTTTCTTCAGGGGCAGGCAGGGCGGGATTAACAAAGATGTCCCATGTTATCTGATGTTTTTTTAAGTCATGAATGATGATCAATTTAATCAAGCCATGGTGATTGAAAACTGCTTGGGGGTTTTTGGTTCTTCTAATTCAAAGAGCAGTGTTATGCAATACAAAATTTAGAAAAAATGCAAATTAACTGAAATTTTTTTCTTGAGAACAGCTAATAGTTTAAGTTGACAGGACTTTACCACATCCCGGCCTCCACCGCATGTGATATATCTTTGAATGAAGACTGTCTATTCTTGCTAAGGTTGTTGCAAGGACGCATGATTAATACCTTTCCCTTTTCGTTCCAGTGGCTCACTTGGGTCCTAGTACACTGAGATGATTTCTTCAGAGACTGGTATGATTCTTTCGTTAACTATGTTATGCCCTTTCCGCAAGTTTTGCAATAATTCAACTACTATCTCTGTATTAAACCCTTGTATTCTATGTAGATATGGAATCCAGCCAGCGTTCTGGAGAATGGTGCAAGCTAATTCTGAGGCTTGAAAAATTGTGGGTTCATTGCGGAGAGAATTTCCACCCATGTCTATTGTGTTATTAGAACTGCTTTCTTCTTCTGTATGCGTTTCTTTCTGCTATGTTGGTTAAAACATCATAAACAATGGATGTGGTTTATTTTTAAATATATTATAAAAATTAAAATTCATGATGTAAATGCAATGATTCTTTAGTCCAATCAGCATATCCAAAGGAAGTCGCATGGTTAATTTTCATGCTCATTCATTATGAATATTCATACTCCCTCCAATGAGAGAAGGGTGTCCACAACCTTAAAGCTCAAGAGAAGAGGAAAGATGGTAACAATCATGAATGCATACGAAGTAATGGTCAAAAGTTGGTAATCATCACAAATGTACAAGAGAAGGGCGTCCATGGCCTTGGAGCTCAAGAAAAGAGGAAACATGGTAACAATCATGAATGCACACAAAGCAAAAGTCAGGAGTTGGTAATCATCACAACTATACATGAGGTGGAAATTATCGAAGAAGGGGGAGAAAATCAGAGTAGCAATTATTATGAAAGGATGTCCTATTTTGACGGCATAGCATGACAGAAGCATGACAGGTGATAGATTATGATTGATGTTGTCATCCCTTAATTCAACATGAAAAGATAATTCACTCATAGTTAATTATGCGGGTGGGTAGTGATAACACTTATTCAAGTAGTGCATTTATTTAAAGAATGGATCAATAGGAAATAGGGAATACAAAAGTAATTGGTTATTGTTAGAAAAATACTTCGATACCACAAGCAGAGCCACTACTGCCAGCAGGCGTTCATAGCCTCGACAGGGTTGCTATTTTAACCCGAAAATGAGCTAGAATCCTCTATTTAAAAGTATAAATTTTGCTTGTTTTATGGAGAGACCACTGTGCTGGTGTGGTGGCCATATAGCCATATTTCCATTCACGGGGATTGTAACAGAGTGATTAGTCTGACTCGTTATGAGACCTTTTATCCTTCAAGTAGTTTTAGCTGTCAAGAAGGTCACTACCTTGGTGTGTTGACCATTATAGGAATGTCACCTGTTAAACACTTATGATCATGGTAGGTTGGCTTGTGATGAGACACCCTATTCTCTCTTAAAAAAAAATTGCACATAGACATAATATTTTTCTTTTTGAAAAGTAGACATTTTTCTTGTTTTATGGAGAGACCACTGTGTTGGTGTGGTGGCCAGATAGTCATAGTTCCATTCACGGGGATTGTAATAGAGTGATCAGGATGGCTCCTGATGAGGCCTCTTGTCCTTCAAGCAGTTTTAGTTGTCGAGAATGTCACTACCTTGGTGTGTTGGCCATTGTAGGAATGTCACATGTTAAACCCTTATGATATTGGTAGGTTGGCTCATGATGAGACCCCCTATTCTCTCTTAAAACTTTTCACATAGACATAATGTTTTTCCTTTTTATTTATAAATGGAGGGAGGTTCATTAACTCCTTAAGAGTTAGGGATGGTGTAAGAAGTGAAAAGAATCCCAATAAAATTAATACTCTTATGCTTATATCCTCATGTCAAGGATAATTACTACTTGAAAGTGTAGAAATATATACTAGTATAAGACTACGGAAATGAATTTTGTAATAATATGTCTGAACATGAGATATAGAGCCCTTCATTATATAAATAAACCATTTCAGCGTTCGGAGTAGAGATTTCCATCAAATTTTTAAAAGATCATAATATTAGTAATATCACTGCTTTTCTTCTCTAAAGGTGCCAATTCTTTTTCCTAAAATGGATTTTATGGCAAAGATGTTTAAAGGAAGAGGGGATATTTAAAAAGAAATCATCAAAAGACAAAAAAAATGCTAGAAAAGAAATCATTCGTCCAATTCGATTGAACAACAGATGTTCAATTCGATTCAACAACAATTTTTCAATGGATTGAACAACAAAAGTAAAATAACACAAAAAAACAGCGGTTCATTTGAATTGAACGACAGTTGTTCAATTCGATTGAACATCAACTTTTCAATTCAATTGAACATCAACTGTTCAAAGGTTTGAACAACAGAAATAAACACACTAAAAAAACACAGTCGTTCAATTCAAATTGAATAGCAGCTGTTCAATTCAATTAAACAACAGTTGTTCAATGGATTGAACAGAAAAAAAAAAATTACGCAACAAAAAACAGTGGTTCATTTGAATTGAATGGAATTTTTTCAATTAGATTGAACAACAACTGTTCAACTTGATTGAACAACAACTATTCAAAGGTTTGAACAGCAGAACACACAAAAGAAAGAAAAAAATAAAAAGAATGCAACTGTGAGCATAAAAATAATGAAAAAGAGATGGAATGTACAATAATGAAAAGAACTGTAAATTGCAGGGATCATGTATACAATATTTACAAGAGGAAATGACAAATTTTTATGAACTTAAATCTGTCGGGCCATCATCCCTTGCAACTAAAATTTGGATGGTGGGGTCATCAAGCACGTGCTGGCAGAAAGACTCTTTCGTAAGTGGTTTATGATAGAGGCGCACCCAGTGTCCATTGACTCAAAAGGTGGAGCCAAATCCATCTATGGTGGTCAAGGTGATGGTACCATTTTTGTTCACTTCTTGAATTTCGTATGGCGCGAACCACCTTGTTTGTAACTTACCCGGGAAGTCTTGGAATTTGGAGTCATAGAGGAGTGCCCAATCTCCTTTCTGGAATGTCTTCTTTTTTATGAGATTGTCATGCCACTTAGCTCGTTGTTGTTGAATAATTGCAGTGCATTGTAGAGCAATTAGTCATGCTTCATTTAATTCATTTATTTGTTGGAGTCTTCTAACTTGGGCCTCCGTCAAATTGAGCCCCACTTCCTGGGTTGTTCTCAGAGTCTTTATTTCAAATTCAATAGAAAAAATTGGTTCCCTTACAAATAAAAGATGGTACAGATAATATCTGGTGGTGTTTCGCCACGTTGTGCGATAAGCCCATAAGGCCTCTAGCAATCTAGTAGCCCAATCCCAACGATGTGTTGAGACTGTTTTAGTGAGAATTGCCTCAAGGACTTTATTGGTGCTTTCGACCTGCCCATTCGCCTGCAGGTGGTAGGGAGAGGTGACTCTATGGGTGACATGGTGGTTCTTCAGAGTGGCCATGATTTTATTTCCCACAAACTGTGCCCCTCCATCAGTTATCACTTCTCGAGGTAAGCCATACCTCACAAATAGCTCAAAAAGAAAATTGATCATATATTCTTCTATAGCTCTCGATAAAGCCATTGTTTCTACCCACTTCTCACGTAATCTATGGCAACTAGTATGTAGGTCTTCTGATTTGATGGCGGGTTGAATGGTCCAACGAAGACCAATGCCCACCATTCGAAAGGTTCCAATACCAGCTGTGGCTGCAGTGGAATTTCGTCAGATTTTCCAGGGCAGCCCATTCTTTGGCAACTATCACAGGATTGGACATATTTCTTGGCATCTTTAAAAAATATAGGCCAATAATAGCCCATTTGCAATACTTTGTGCCCCGTCCTGCGATCTGCAAAATGGCCACAACATGGTTCATCATGACAGGCCCTTAAGATGTCATAAATCTCGTCTTATCGAATACATCTGTGTATATTCATATCAGCTCCTGTATGGAAAAGATATCCATCGATTCAGGAGAATCTAGCACTACACTGAACAATCAGCTTATGTTCCTTTGATGTCAAGTGTCTTGGAAACTTTCCTACTACCAGATAATTCGCTACATTTGCGTACCATGGCGTTTTTACTGCTAAAGCAAACAAATGCTCATCAGGGAACTGATCGTCCACTGCTAGTGGGTCATATGACTTTAGAACTCTAGACAGGAAATCTGCAACTATGTTCTCTTTTCCTGGATGGTCCTTGATAGTTATGTCAAACTCCTGTAAAAGCAACAACCAACGAGTCACTCTTCCATTTGTAATAGGTTTATTGCCTAAGTATCTAATGGCGGAGTGATCAGTATACAAGAATACTTGATAGCCAGTTATATAATGTCTAAATTTATTAATAGCATAAATGACAGCCAAGAACTCCTTTTCGGTCACTGTATAGTTTAATTCTGCAGTAGTGAGATTCTTGATGATATAGAAAATAACGTAGGGCTTCTTGTCCTCTTCTTAACCAAAAACTGCCCCTATCGGTGTGTTGGATGCATCTAAGAAAATATGAAAAGGCAGCTCCCAATTGGGGCCACGTAAGACTGGTGCAGTCGAGACCAGTTCCTTCAAATCTAAAAAAGCAGTGTCACATTTTTCAGACTAATGGAATTCAACGTTTCCAGTTAATGCATACAAGGGTGCAACAATTTGTGAGAAATTCTTTATAAACCTACGGTAGTACCCTGCATATCCAAGGAAACTATGTACCTCTATCTCAGTACAAGGTGTGGCTAATAAAATAATTACCTCTATTTTTGCCAGATCTACTTGTATTCTAGTAGCAAAGATGTAGTGTCCTAAGATTGCTCCTTCGATCATCATCATGTGACATTTTTCGTTGCTTAAACACAATATGGTAGCAATACATCGTTCCAATACTTTTTCTAGTGTTTGTAGTGCCTGATCAAAGTCATCTCCATATGGAGTAAATTCGTCCATGTAAACGTCGAGCCCTTCATTTATTAAATCAGAAAAAATGTTGACTATGGCCCTTTGAAAGGTTTCTGGGGCATTGCATAATCCGAACGGAAATACCCTATAAGAGTGTACCCCAGGGGTAGGTAAAGGTCGTTTTATCTTGGTCTTCAGGGGCTATCTGGATTTGATTGTAACCACTAAAACCATCAATAAAAGAGAAGAACCGCTTTCCTGCCAATGTATCAAGGATGTGATCAATAAAAGGGAGGGGGAAGTGCTCTTTCTGTGTTGCTTTATTCAGCTCTCTGTAATCCGCACAGATTCACCACTTACCATTCTTCTTAGGAACGACTACTATAGGAGAAACCCATTTGTTGTCTGAAATAAGATAAATGAAGTTTACATCTAGCAGCTTTTGTAATTCATCTTTTACAATGTGTTTCAGATGCGGGTTTAACCTCCGCTGAGGCTACCGAATAGACCGAGCATCCTTTTCAGTATAAATGTGATGTGTGCATAGTTGAGAATCTATACCCTTCATGTCTGGGTAGTCTCAAGAAAATTCTCCCTTATATTTCTGTAAAATCTTAACGAGCTTTCGCTGTTGGTTACTATCCAGACTTCCATTGATATTTAAAACTTTTACCAGCTCAATTTTAATTGGCATGCTATTGTGAACAACAGCCATGGGTATGTGCTGGTCATCAATTCCTGCTAAGGGATCCTCCTGTGCTTCATTATCAAGAACTGCTTTTAACATTTGGCACTTCAAATTTTCTGAAGTATATGGTTGATTCATGAAGTTATTGATTACATCATCTTCAGTTTTATCTTTGAATTCGAATGCTTCAACTATTGTCAGTGATGAATGAATGTTTTGTTTCCAGTACGTATGTGACTGTTTGTGAATATTTATAGTGGGAAGACTTGGTTTGGCAGGGGGGTATATGAAAATATTCTTTATGGCATCTCCTCTAGAAATGGTCATGCTGCCTATTCAACATGCTATGTAAGCATCGGCCGTTGCTAACCAAGGTCGTCCCAATATCAGGGGATATCCATCTAACCTAATTTTCGGGCTAATAACTAAAAAGTATGTTGGGTACTCCCATGAGTCCACAGAAACTAGGATGTCCTGTAATATACCTTCCAGCTTGATAACAAATCTATCAGCAAGTTCTAGCAAGGTAAATGTGGGTTCCAAAGTTGTTATACCTAACTTCTCGCAAGTTTCTATAGTTAAGATGTTGATGGCCGCCCCCAAATCAACTAATGTGTTTGAAAAGGAGCGACCAAAGATATGTACTGTGACTATGGGATTTCCTAGCTCCTCATATTTCACTGATGTTTATTTACCCAAGAGTAAGTCTAACAGTGTTCCCATTACATGAACAGTTGGTACAGTATTTTCTTTCCTCACCTGTTTTTTTCCGCACAGTTCTTTAATTGTTTTGGCATAGATAGGAATGTCTTGTATAGCCTATAGGAGAGGAATTTTAATGCAAAGATTTTTTTAATTCCCCTAGGAGATCAAAATTTGAAGAGACTATTGGTTTATGTAGTGTTAATCTCTCAGGGAATGGAGGGGAGGAAATAAAAAAGTTTTTATGATCTTTTTGGTCAACTATGTCCCTCCCCTGCTCTATCTCTGTTTCTGTCACAGTTGATTTTTTAGGTATTGTTGGAATTTCAGACTCAAGTTGTGGTAGGGTCGTATCTTCTTCAGGTGAAATAACATGCCCTAATCTCAGTCTAAGTTCATTGCACTTCTTCTGTTCAATTTCAGGGTTTGGGTTTTCAACAATCTGGATTAGCTGAACCAGTCTGTTATTGGGATTAGGATTGGGTTGAGCTGGCAGTTGAGAACGCATAATAGGTTGAGGATTGTGTTGGACTAGGTATGGAGTTGGTAATGTGAATTGACTCTAAGCCCCTACTCCCATAGGTAAATTGGTCATTCCCAGGGGTCGCTGCCAGTTTTGAGACCAATTTGTATTCTATGAAGTGGAGGCAGGCCACTGGGGCTGATATGGATTGTTTTGCCAATAAGGGGGAGAAAAAGAAAAACTTGACCAACTATTACCTGAAGGGGATTGTGTTGGCCAAGGAGGCATGGAAAATGATTATGATGGCCAGAGAGAAAAAGGTGATTGGCCCTGCCATGTTGTTCCAGGGCTTTGTTGATTAAATTTTGGAGGAGAAAAGAACCGAGACGAGTCTTGTGGCATACCTGGTTGTGATTTCCACTGCCTACGTTGATTCATTAGATACACTGGTTCTGTTTCTTCTTCTGCCTCTTTAAAAAACGCTTTCAACCCTAAGAGTGAAGGGAAATGGTCAGTGGCGTGGTCCTTGGTACAAATAGCACATGTCTATACCATGTCTAATGGACACTCCCACTAGTTGTGCTTCTTCCGACAACGTGGGCAAAAAACATCCAAGTTACGTTCTGCTAAAGCTTGCTTCTACTTGGCTTGTAGGACATCTAGCTGCGTTGTGAGGGTGCCCAAGATATCGGTTTTAAAATCTTCTAAAAGATTACTGAATTATTCTCTGGTCACGTTGCCAGCCGATTTTTTATAATTCCTTGTAGCTGAATCCCGTTCGGTTGGCCTGCTTCGCATACTACCCCGAGAACACCTGATACATAATGCAATACTGTCATCATTTTCTTCTTGATAGATGTCCCCTTCTCCCATTATATTAAGTGTTTCGGCCCATTCTTCTTTCATTCCTTTAATCATTGTTGCTTTTAAAATATCTTTAGACTGTGTAGTATATGGATATCTTTTCAAATCGTATTGAAGTATTTCAACGTATTATTCTAATGTCTCATTCTCTTTTGCAGACATATTGAAGATTGTGTCTTTTAGTTCTCGAGTCCGGTAGTAGTCTTGATATTTTTTAAGAAAAGAGTTTTTCATCTGATCCCAACTATTAATGTTAACTCCACCGAGCCCCATAAACCAACGTAATGATGTTTGTAATGTTGTCCCCTTCAAATTAGAGGGAAATAGTTTCAGTTTCTGAGGGTTAGTAGTGTAGTCATATCCCCTACATAACAAATAAAATTCAAATAAAAATGCATCCGGATCTTCCAAGGTCAGCCCATGGAAGGTGGGTATGTTTTGTAACGAAATAGCTTTCATAGGGGCATTTGCGGCCGGATCAACAATGGGAGTATGGGATACTCCAACGTTGATGTCTCTCTCTGGTTTTGGTTGTTCACCATCTGATCAAAGATGTTCCAATAATCTTCAGGGATTTCTTGATCTGGGGGAATAATTTAAGTGGGATTAGGGAGTGGATTTGGAGGACGCCTTATAGCACTTCCCCAATCGGGAATACTAGGTGTCTCTGTCTCAACCACTCTCTAGATCTAGGATCTGGATTTTTTACATGCACTGCACTACTGGTTTCTCCCTCTCCTTCTTGCAAATTGCAAGAATTTCCCTCTCTCGAAGGGTCGAGACTTAAGTGCTAAACAATCTGAAGAATTTTTTAATACCCTTTCACTTCGCTGTGAATCTCAACGTGGGTTGCAGATGGTGAGGCTACTGCCTGAGGAACTATAGTAGGACTCTGTGTAGGAATGGTTCTGGGTCCTACCGATGCCTGGGATTCAGTCTTCTGAATGATTTCATCTATATATGTTGTTCTGCCAAGGACCACTGATCCTTTGGGTGTTGTGGATTTAAGTGGGGGATTTTGATCTAATTCTATCTTTTTCTTCCTAGTCATAAAAAAACAAGAACACCTATCCTATTAACCTCTCCACAATTGCTGAGAAGCGGGTTGGAGAGCAAGCGTTTTTCTTGCTAGTACACATGTTCTTACCTCTCGTTTTCAATACCCAATTCATTCACAGCAAAAAGAAAAATAAATAAAAGACATCACTCTTAATTGTTATTTCAAGAGTGTAAGAAAAATATATGCAAGTGACATCAGAGGTTAACTACTCTAGATTGTTGTAAGAAAGATTTTCTAATTCTCGAAGTTCAATCAAACCAACTTGAAAGTGAACTATTAAATACTCCATACCAATCAAAGGAGCAAATTATGTTCTAAGCTTATGCATACATAACCACTCAAGACTGAAATAAAGAATAGATTGCAATTGAACAACATGCTTTGATGAATTGAACAACAATCCTAATGAATTGAACAACAATCAATTATTCTAGATTTTGCAATGGAATTCTCTATTAATCAACTAACAGAATCATTCAGAATTAAACATCAAACCAAACGTTCAAAATTATGAGGAAAATATTCAAGAATTAACTATACGCAGAATTGAACAGCAACTACGCTGAAACTAGTCTAAGGAATGTAAAATCATCAACTCCTGATAAGAGAACATGAATGATAAATCTAATCTAATGAAAAGGAAGTTATAACATCTCACGCTTGCGATTAACCAATTAAATGATAATGTTATGAAACGCAAAGGATAACTGAAAATGCAAGTTCTGTAAATAAACTTATAGCACAGAATAGCAGGAGAACCCCCAGGGCCGGGCCCGAAGCCTCAAGAAGCCTTTTGCTAAGGAATACTCAGAAGTTGTTTATACTAAAAATTCCAATTTCTTCATTAATCAATATGGCAATACATTAGCATGAACTTGACGATTTTTTCCGAATACGTTTATTATAGGAAAATTATAATACATGAATTGTCCCCTATCTCTTTCACCTTCAGCCTTTTATAGCTTAAAGGCGAATTCAAACAGAGTACCGGATCCTTCCCATCATGAGGTTCTGGCGCTTCATGGTTGTCAACTGAATGCTCCAAGAGTAGGCATGCCTCTACATCTTCCGCTGATTCATAGGAGCCGATACGATTCCATTCGCTTTCCTTGTCTACTGTCATTTGGTCATCCTAGTCAGCAGTTTGACTGTTTCGGTTCCCTATCAATAAAGACAACCACAAATCGGTTTTTATGTTATTAAACACACCTTTTATCAATAATTCATTCTACCTTAATTTTGCATTATTTTCCTTTACTTTATTGCTAAGATGAAGGAAAAATATATAAAATTAAATGACAAATCGTGGTAAACATAGGGGTAAAATGTACCTTCTCCTTGGCCCAACAATGATCACCACCCAAACCATAATAGAGAAACCCCACGTACAGGAAAAAAACTTGTATAGAAATTCAAACAATTTTCATCCACATGATAGCCCTTTGAGAACCCAAAAGGGCAAACAAAGTCATTATTTTCAGAAAGATGTTAGTTTTCAGAGATGAGACTAAGAAACTAACCTCTTTAAGAAAAAATGTTAGTTTCTAGAGATGAACCCAAGAAAATCTCCATGAAAAAAAACAGTGACAATACTCTCATTAACTCATTCCTACCAGTGAAAGTTATGTACAACTCTTCATATGTGTGTGTGCACCCAACATTTGTAAATAATTTACAAATGTGTTGCAGAATGAGTAATTGTTATGTGACATGATAATCATAAGGATTTACATCAATAGAAATGAAAATTACAATAGTATAAACAACAATTGTCTTGAAAATGGACAATTGAGGATGAAAACAAGCTTTTGAAAAAAATCCATTATTGAATCTTTTCAAAACAAGAAGCATTTGTGATTTCACTCTGTTTATAAATTATCAATGTTTTCCTCCACTTTGACTATTGTGCATCTCAATAAGTTGTTCCAATGATGCAATCACTCGTCGATCCTAAGATTGTGTGAACACTTGTTGTTTCACAGAATCCAAATACACTCTCAGTCAAATAAAAGGTCTGCGTTAGACCCAGCAATATATACATATATTAATATATGTAACTAGAAAAAATGATACATATGAGGCCATAAAGGCCTTCATCCTAATTTTTTTAAAGGTCATAATTATGGTATGTCGTACAAACTCAGTAAAGGTAACCCTGGGCTATAAAATCATATCTCAAAGGACATGTTAAAGACCGAAAATTATGGCCTAATTCTCAATGCTTGCAATGTCATATTGTAAGGCTCTTAAGGCCAAGGTTTGGCAGAATGTAGAGACCCCAATATTGACATGATCACTACCCAAACCATAACAGGGAAACACCACGTACAGGAAGAAAACTTGTATAGAAATTCAAACAATATTCATCCACACGATAGCCCTTTGAGAACCCAAAAGGTTAAACAAAGTCATTATTTTCCTAAAGATGTTAGTTTTCAAAGATGAGACTAAGAACTAACCTTTTTCAAAAAAATGTTAGTTTCTGGAGATTAACCCAAGCAAAAGTCCATGAACAAAAACAGTGACAATTATCTCATTAAGTCATTCCTTCCAGTCAAAGTTATGTACAACTCTGCATATGTGTGTGTGCACCCAACATTTGTAAAGCATTAATTACAAACGTGTTAAAGAATGAGTAATTATGGTGTGACATGAAATTCATAAGGCATTTGCAACAGTATAAATGAAACTTACAATAGTATAAACAATAGTTGTCTTGAAAATGGACAGTTGAGGATGAAAAGAAGCTTTTGAAAGAAATCCATTATTGAAGATTTTAAAAACAAGAAGCATTTGTGATTTCACTATATTTATAAATTATCAATATTTTCCTCCACTTCGATTATTGTGCATCTCAACAAGTTGTTCCAATGATGCAATTACCCATTGATCCTGAGATTGTGCAAACACTTGTTGTTTCACAGAATCCAAATACACTCTCACAAATCCAAAACCATAAACTTGAAGGCCATCATGTGTGCGTCTAACTTTAGGCAAAAACCGGGTATCATGTTCTTGTGCATAAGCCTTGACAACATACTTCAAACTCAATTGTGATGCTCTCGTGGAATTATTTAAGTGCACCCCACTGCCAAAACAAGTAGCAACTTGTTGTTGAGCATATGTTATGGCTTGCTGCTACTGAAGTGCCTCAAATTTTAGTTGTTCTGTCACCCTGAGATAGCTTACATTTTCTCTAGCACCAGGTTGTTCAAAAGGCATACCCTCTATAGCTTGATTCATCATTTCAAGGCCCACATTTATCTGATTTCTAATCCTCTCGTTAGCAAGGAGCTCTGAGGGAAGAAGTCCATTCCACCCAAAAAACCATTGTGTAAAACTTCATCAAAATTTGGATTTGAACACAACCAATGACACAAAACCTGCTGCCACTTTGGGGAAAACCCTGCCTCTAAGATAGCAACCATATGATGTATAGGAATTGCAAATGACCTAGTAGAATGTATCTAGTTTCTTATTAGCAGGGTTAATTTGAAACTATTGTAATACAACCATCAATTTAGGTATAATAGTGGGGACAACCAAATGTTCCCAACTAGTTGAACCAAAAACAAATTTCCAAGGAGATGGAATTGCATATGTAGATGCATCACTTGCATGCCAAGCATGAAGTACACTTTCCAACTTATACTGAATCGGGTGATACAAAGGCTCCATTAGTTGTCCCAACAATGGAAGACAAGGGTGCAACCATTTATGAATTGGCACAGTTTCCTGATGAGGATCCCAGGAATCTACTGCCGTTGTTAATTTAGGAATCACCATCTATTCAAGAATGGTGTGGAGTGTGGAAGCTAGTAGCAATCCCTCCCAAATTTCCAGAAATCATAACATAGGTTTCAAGGTCCCTAGGTTCCAAGGAATTTATAATATATATTCTCACTGCTAGAAGGACAACCTCTGAGAAGAGTTAGAGTGTAAGGTGTCGATGAACTCACCTTTGCTTCTTGATATATACTATTTTCAGGGGGTTCATCCACTTGTAGAAGCATATGCCACATAGAATAATCTCTAAACCATGAAAAGGATGTTGAAGCGGTTCCCATCCTTGGAAAACACTTGTTAGCAATGGTAAAGCAAACACAGATGCAATACAGGACAAATTAGTACAGAGCTTATAGTCCTCCCAATATTTAGACTGCAAAGTCTCAAAAATGCCTGCAAGGTATTCCACTATCATTGAACCTACCGCAAAACACTCTCGAACTCTATCTAGTGTTGCCATGATATTCTCTATATTAACTAGTTGTTGCTTGTGTCGTTTGACCTCTTTCTGAAGTCGTTCCTTTTATTTCTGATATATTTCCACATATTCCCTTTCGCACCTTAAATATCGATAAAACTTCTAATTTTCTACCTCTGCCATATCAACAATCAACTTCACATTGTGATGCAGCTCTGGCATGGGCGTATCATCCTCTATGGCCTTCTGCTTTGCATTCAGGGTTTCCAAATTTGTCAGCACCCTCACTCGAGGACCTCTCATATCAATCACTTTATGCACCACCTCAACCGCAGTCTCCTCCTTTTGAGCTAAAAGTTCTTCAGTTTTGATGCATTCTTTTTTCTTGCTACGGTTATCCTTTGACCAAAGCTTCTCCCTTGGCCGAGGCTTCAACCCTTTAATATTTTCATCCCGATCCTCGTTCCCAGGCAAACAAGGAAAACCAGCAGATGTCTCTCTGAAATCATTAAAACCCATACCCATATTCTTTGGTCTCAACCTCACCTCGATTAGAACTGCTATCCCCTGCTCATTATTTCCTAGTTCTCCTCCCTTATAACCCATCTTCTCTAAGAGTCTCATCCCAATGCCCTTGGTATGCTTCTCAAACTTGTTGATCTCGCTACTCCCTAGACCACTTCTGGCACTCGTCTTGGATTTCCCAGCAGATGCCATAGACATTCTGCTCTTGAGTGGAATTTTTCTCATTCCCCTTAAATGCTAACCCTAACCCAAACTTCGTCCATTAATCTATTGAAGTGGTACCGAGGCCTTCTTTCAGCCCATCCTCCTCATTAGTTTCATCAACATTCTTATCAATTTCCTCGGAGGGCATAACCGTCCTAGTGGAAACAAAATTGACAAGCTTGCTTAAAACCCCCTTCTTAATCACATCTTTCTCCTCCTTTTGGATGACTCTTCTTCTGCATCAGAGACACTGTCAAATACCCCATACAACACCTTCTCCTTCGTCTGATGTCGTTTCTATTTTTGTTTCTTATATTAAAACTCTCCTCCTATCCACTGTCCATCCACATAATCATTCTCCATTCCAAATCTCTCCAAGTGTTGTTGTTCGTCCATGGCTGATTTTGCAGTTTTCAAAAAAAAATGGAGAACCAGGAAAAAAACCCCTAAAATAACCCCTCGCGTACCTTTTTATCTGCAACTAATATGGTCACGTGCCTATTTAGCTGCGAATGCTGCTAACATCAATGGTGTAAAATGAAATATTGATGAATTCATGAAACAAAAGTTTGATCTTGAAGCATGCTAGCGTGACCATGAGATCTATGTTTGTAGTGGAAGAAACCATGAAAATAGTCCCAATGCTGTTAACATCAACGATGAATGAAATTTCGATGGATGCAATAAAAATAAGTGAAATGTTTGAGTGTGGCCATCAAATTTATGTTTGAAATGGAAGAAAGTATCATCATTGAAGCGTGACCAAAATTTAGGATGTTTATGTATTTATGTGTTTTGTGAATGAATTCCGTTTGATTTTTTTTTTTCTCTGTAAAACTAATTCTATTAAGAGGACGTATGGTACAATATGAAGTTACAACCAAGAGAAGCAAGAAAATGGGCAACCGGAAAGGATAGACTATCCACCTCGGCCCCTAAGAGAAAACAAGAAGAGAGCAGTGCTAAGCAAGAAGTAACAAGAAAAACATAGTAACAAGAGTAGAACAAAGGATTCTACCCAACGTGGGTAGAATCAACTATTCAACATTTTTTTCCTTTCTTTTTACCAACTTTGACCCAACCAAGATGACTTTGTTGAGCTGGCATGATTTGCAAACTAAGCTGGGCTGACGGAGAGGTCTCCTTGTCTGAATCCGAGGGAGAGGACTCATGAGTTCTTTTTCTGTGAGTTTGGAGGGACAGTAGATTCCTCAGGACCAGTCGAGGGCGGATCATGTGCCAGCTTTGCGTCCATTCCTTCCGCATCCCCTTCCTCTTCATCTGAGCTGGAATCAAAATCATCCATGGGGGGAGGATCATGAGGTTTCCAGCTTTTGGATTTCGGCTTAAGATTGGCTTTCTTCTTTTGGGCAGGCATCGAGGGACAAGAGCTCTAAAGGTGCCATGTGTGATGGCAATTTCGGCAGCGAAAGGCTGTGTTCTCGTAATCTAGGGTCTGAGTCCAATGGAAGTCTCCAATTTTGAGATTAATCTGATCAGGTAGACCTTTGCTCATGTCTATTTCTAAACAGATTCTGGCGAAGGTGTATATGCCCTTTTCCCCTCTAGAGGTGTCTGTGGCTAGAAAGCGGCCTAGAGTATTGCCGATCCCTTGGAATACAACAAAGTGCCATAGATGCGCCGGGAGATTAGGAAGTCTGACCCAGATGGGGAGCTTGGTGATGACTGCTGTAGAGGGATCGAAATCTGGGAACCAAGGGGTGAGGAATAAACCTGCTGAGCCCCAAAACCATGGGCCTTCAGTTAATGCTTTTTGGTAGTCCTCACTGAGAGCAAACACTACAATGAAGAAACCCTTTGAGCAGAAAAGAACCTTGCAATTGTTGGTCCAGTTAGAGTGAATCCATTGGTAGAGATCTGCTGTGCGTGGCCATAGCCCATTAAACCTGCAAATAATGGCATGCTCTGCATACTTTTGGATTTGCTCATCCAGCGTTGGATGCATTATTTCAATGGAGGGGGTTTCCTCCAGTTTGTCCACCAAAAAAGGTTTGGGAGCCTGAGCTGGTGGAGCTGTTTTCTTGGGCATCTGAGCATGGACAACGTCTTTGTATGAAAAAGCTGCAGCTGAAGATGACTGTCCAACAGCTCCCCCTCTCAAACGAAGGGTAAAAATGATGGAGGCATTTCTCTTAATGCTGTAAAAAGAAAGGGGATAAATATCCTCAAGTTGTTTACCTTCGTGGAGGAGTCGTTGAGATGCAAAGGGAATCCCCAGCCTAAATTCCAGGATTTGCTTGAGGTCCTGCACTAGATCCGAAGAGCTCACCCATTGTAGCAGAGTTTTGCCAGAAAGGAGCACGATCTGGATCTGGAACGAGGCAGGGTGATCAGACTTCTGCTTTCCTCTGCAAATCTGAGACAAGAGGAAGCTGGTGCTTTGGTGGGCCACCTTTTCCTGAACTTGCCGCTGGGGCTTGTGAGAAGATGTGGTGAGAGTCCTTGCTCCATGACGGATATTGCTGAATTGCTTGGCAATGTCGTCTTGGATAATTAATCTATTGGGATGCGGGGGTTATCTGAACTCTCGAAGTTTAGAGTATGTTGCACATCCAAGCATCAAATCTTGGCGGCCTGCAGGAGTCCCTTGAGGCCGAGCACCGTCCTCATCCTCACAGCAAAGCTGCCCACGACCTACAGCTGAAGAGTGTCCGCCGCCATTGCTGCTGCAGTTCAAGCGCAGCTTGCTAAGAGCCCAACCCATGCATGTTTCTCTTTTTTTCCCTGCGCAGGGCTGCATGCGATCTTATTCGCTGGGTTTGGCTTGAATGGAGTCGGGGCCCCTTTGAAGCTCGCGTCGCCATCTTCTGCAGGGCCAAGCAAAGGCCCGGACGGCGGCGAAGGAAGGAGCGGCAATGAAAGATAGGGTTCATCTTCGGGCCTTGAGGGTTCAGATACCCCATTTCAAATAATTTCATTTGATTTAATATTAAATTAAAATTATATTTCAAGAAACCGTAACTCCCAAAGACAGCACGTGTGACTATTTTTTACAAATCTGTCCAAATTGGAATGTATGTGCAACTACCTAGTGCCTTTGGTCTCTTCGGCCAACTCGTGAAAATGTGGAATCCAACAAATCATAACTTCATAGATTTTATCACATATCCAAGTTTAATAATCATGGGAGGAGGCACGAGATCCAAAACTTGACTAAGAATAATAAATCTAGATGCTCCATATACTAATAGAAAGGATTTATGGTCAAAAGAAGCACAACTTAGTTTCCTGGAGATCGATTCACTGATCATGTCTGGGGATTTTAATTTCTCCATGGACATCTTTGAGATCTGGGGCTCCTAATAGAGAGTTAACAAGTTGGGGTCTTTCTTCAAGGATATATTCAGCCAAAATAATCTTCAATACATCAAACCAATCCAATTGGACCCATATGGAAAAATAGGCATTGGTGTTCACAGGGTATCACTAAATGCTTGGATAGATTCTCTGTAAACGAACCTACAACTAAATGCCTTAAGGGAATCAACTCCAAGATTCTTCCTATTAAAATATTTGATCATTTCCCAATAATGTTGTAATGGAATGGGGTATTGCATTCAAAATTATGTCCTTTCAAATTCAACCACTTCTAGTTAAAAGAGTCGGATTTCATAGACCTAGTTCAAACATAGGTGATATCCTTCATGTAGTTTAATTGTGAATAAGATTAATGTACATTGGTTTCCCTTAAAATAATGGAAGAAGAATACTTGAATTTTTTAATGAGTTTGATGGGTTAAGTAATGCTCCCAAGAAACGTAAGCATCTAGATATGCAAAAGCAAGATGGGCACACCCTCTTGGAATATTATTTTCAAGCCATTTTGGAACACCAATGAATGAGGAAGGCACTCAAGTCTTCATCCTCATCCTTGCTCTTTGATATAACTATATGCAACAATTTTTAGCCTCATCAAGAGGCCTTCAAGCTTATCACTTAGATGTAAGTGCTGAGAGCTCACGCTCACCACTAGAGTAGATTCTTAGGCATGATATATTTTATCAATCAATATTACAAACCTTACTTTTAGTTGTTTTGTGAAGAATAAGATCACTTAGACTTATTTATAAATTGTTGAAAATTAATCAATGGAACTTGTTACTAAAACAAAATGAGACAACCTACCCCTATGCAGTATTGTTTAGGGTCCTTATCATTATCCACCAAGGAGAGACCTAACAAGGGTCTCTTCACCAACCAACTTTCAAGTTAACTTAAAGGTGAAGGCCATTTTCCCTAGCATCCTAGTCGATGTATCACAACTAGGAGTTTGTTAAGGACATTCCATCAAGAGTGTCATTATTACAAGATGTCAAACTTATCATTAACGTCATTACCATTATTTTTCTGCTCATGCATTCATCCATACAACTACCAATAATTATCCAATCACTATCATTCATCCATAAAACTACCAATCATTATCCATTCATCATAATTAGACAAATGCATTCATCCATACAACCACTAAATAATTATCCAATAATGGTGCTAGAGGATCCACTTAATCCTATGTATTATTGCTCCCATACAAAGGATATTGTGTTGAGAAAATGCTTATATTCAAATAATGGAGATTATGTATGAATTTCTGAAATTGGAAGAAATAAGTAGAGTTGCCATCACAAAAAATAATCTTTCTTCCTTCTCACCTTGAAAGTTGCAACAACTCATGCCCTGATTGAAATGACACTAAATGTCAAAGATATAAGAAAATTTTCATTTATGGAGTGACACAATTAAAAAGGACTAGCGTAAATCACTGATTCATATACTTGTTGTACCTATTAGTTTGTTATATTTTTATTATTGGATTGTAACAGTCATTTACGTTAATAATTTTTTATTTTGTCACTTATTATCCAGTCATATATTTTAGTCTTGGATGAAATTAGTCATTTAAGTTAGTTGTTTTTAGTTGGGTCACTTTTTTATCTAGTTGTATATTTTATCCCTAGATGAAATTAGTCATTTTTAGTTCGGTCACTTAAAATTGCTCAAATTTAGTAGTAATTCACTTGAAATAATTGTGGTGACTAACTTTTTTAGTCACCTAGTTACTAAGTACATCATTTTCTACTAGTGAATTGCCTAAAGTGGTCGTGTTGGCTCAGGCTGTAGACTGTTTCCCTCTTTGAGGGTTTTAACCACGTCAAATACTGGTGTACTGATATGTGATCTATTTGTGAGTGATGAGTGTTTGATATAAGGAACTTACCCTGTAAATTCCTACATGGTATCAGAGTTTTTTGAGAGCCGCCTCCATTGTTGATCCAAATCCGAAGCCGGTTTGACTACATGTGTTAGGTCCCTATATTACTAGTGTAGTCCCTTGTTTTGTTAGTGTAGCCAACTTATTGTTATTGTTGTACCCCTATAGCCCCCATATTGCTATTATTGTGCACCATAAAAGTCACTATTGTTATTGTTATGCCCTTACATTATTCTTGTTAAGTCGACTAGGATTATATTGTGACCCCATGGACTCCTATATATAGAAAGGAGGTTTTTTCATTTGTATCATCAAAGAATTATTCATTTATGTAATGTAAAGGAGGTTTCCCCTTTGAAGTGGCTGATTTCTAAGGCGATTACCTCTCTTTCCTTCTATTTTGTGAGCTGGTTTCATAACATTTGGTATCATAACTTTGGATTTTAGGGTTTCGCTGCTTCAAACAGGTCATTGTGGAATTGTCGCTATAAATTTTTTTCTACGAAGGTTCAGAAGCTAAAAAAAAACCATTTGTGAATAAATCATGAGGAACTTCATGTAAAAATTTCAAATCTTGGTTCGCAATATTTTCAAAGATATAATCTGTGGAAGTTAGGGTTTTCACAGGTTCCCGAATTTCATCTCAAAGAGGTGACCTTGGGAAAATCATCATAACTCTCTCTCTGAGCATCAGATTGGAATTCTGTAGAAAGTGGAAGATATCACATGGACTGAAGTTTGTTGTTTATCGATTTTAGAGCCGAAGGAGGAAATATTGACACATGGAACGCCATACAAGTTTGCTCTACTGAACCAGTCCATAATTAGGTCATTGTGGGAGATTGGGCATAAATTTGCTTTGAAGAATGAAAATAAAGTCAGACCTATGGCATTGGAAAGAAGATTCAGAGGGATACTAAAGGACTGAAGATAAAATCTCGGGGATCTGAGATTATAGAGATACATCAGTTTCAATATAGAGCTCCTCAAAAGCAAGAAAAATACGTGTATTTTTTTTCAAATTGCATAAGTCTTGTTTGAAAAATCAGTTTGAAGTGATTCTAAGAGCATATTAAAGCATAGATATCAGTATTGTGTTCTAAAATTCCCCCTAAAAATAATTCAACACCTAGTAAGCCCTTATACGGCTCTACTATGAATCATGAAGAGGAAGAAGTGCAACATGATATTGTCAAAACTACAAGAGCAAGTGCAACAACTTTCGCTCTCGCAAAGAGCAACAAAAAATGAAATGGAAGTTTTGAAGAAAGACGTGGAACTAAGATGGATGGTTTGAAGAAAGGTGTGGAAGCTAAGATAGATAGTTTGAAGAAAGGCATGGAAGCTTAGATTGATGATTTGAAGAATGGAATGGAAGACATGGAAGAAAAAATGGAAAACATGAAGAATGATCTAAAAGAAGACATGGAAGGTTTGAAGGAAGGTTTGACAAAGTTGATATAAGAAATGATTCCTAATGGCGAGAATATAGTAGAGGAAACGCATGATGAGAAAAAAATAAATGTTAGTCGTGATTGCATAAACTCTATTGTTGGATTGAAGACCCACCATATTCCAAAGATCGATATGAGGAATTTTGATGGCAAGGATCCCATAACATGGATACTACAGATGGAGAAATATTTTGATCTCGATAATGTGCAAAACACACAAAAGGTACGCATTGCAACATTATATTTAGAAAAAAATACATTTGTATAGTATCAATGGCTTTTCTCCCATAAAAAAGTTGTCATTTGGTCAATTTTTACGGAGGAAATGATAACAAATTATGAGGATACAAAAAGAAACACCTTCTTTAGCCAATTGATAAATCTCAAACAAAAGGGTTCAGTGGTGGAGCACGTTGAAGACTTCCAAAAATTGAATATAAGGGTAACTGATATTCCAGAGGAACATAGAATTGATGTCTTCATAAGGACTTTAAAGGATAAAATCCGACATGAGGTTCACCTTTGGGAACCGGATTCATTAGATAAGGAATTCAGGTTGGCAAGAAAAAATGAATGTAAAATTATGGCGATAAGGAAGCCTACCACCCACATCTATAAATATGGAAGTGTTGCTACTCCTAGACTTCCATGACCTACAGGGTTTACACCACAAAAATTGGAAGAAAAATGAGGGAAAGGGATTTGCTATAGTTGTGATATAATATACACTAAAGGTCATAAGTGTGTTGAGAAGAAATTATTTTGCATAGATTGTGAAGAGGAGGAAGAAAATGAACAAGAAACTTCAAAGGAGGAGGACATACACCAGGAACCAACCCTAGAGAAATAAGAAATGAGTCCGACCATATCATGTAATGCATTGGCATGAATTACCACTCCTCAAACTCTCAATATATGACATATCAAGAAGAAAAAGGTAATTGTGTTGATTGATTCGTATAGTACCCATAATTTTATTCATTGTAAGATAACCAAGGAATTGAATTGCTCCATATACCCAACACTAGAGTGTCAAGTGATGGTTGGAAATTGAGGAGCTATAAATTGCTCTGGAAAATGCCATAATATCATGCTAACCATGGGGGAATATGAATTGAATAGTGCAATGCTTTCTATTCCAATGGGAGGTGCTTATGTTGTACTAGGAGTACAATGGTTACAATCTTGGGGGACAATAGCTTTTAATTTTCAAGAAATTTTCTTGAAAAAAAATTCTGAAGGAAAGGAAGTTGAATTAAGGGGTATTGCAGGGAAGCCAGGAAAGATAATAAGCTCTAATTTCATGACAAAGCTTCTGAAGAAAGAAAAACGAGGCGTAATTGCACAATTATGCTGTATAGAAGTTCCAACATCAAAATCATCTATTTCTCCAGATCTCCAAAAAGTCTTGGACAATCATTCCAAGGTGTTTGAAACTCCCAAAGGAATCCCACCTATTCGTGATCATGATCATGATATTCATTTTATTCCAAAAAATTTTCCTCCAAACATCAGGCCTTAGAGATATCCTTATTTCCAAAAGAACGAAATTGAACGTATGATTGCAGAAATGTTAGAGATTGGTATAATTCAACCTAGTCAAAGTTCTTTCTCTACTCCAGTAGTATTGGTGCACAAGAAGGATGGATCATGGCGCATGAGTCTGGATTATAGGGAGCTCAATAAGCTCACTATTAAAGATAAATTTCCCATTCCTATTATTGATGAATTATTAGATGAATTACATGGAGTAATTTATTTTACCTTTTTGGATCCTCATTCAGGATATCATCAAATTAGAATGAAGACTAAATATATTACGAAAACAACATTTCAAACTCATGAGGGTCATTATGAATTTTCGGTCATTCCTTTTGGTCTTACCCATACACCTTCCACATTTCAAAGGTTGATGAATTCCATTTTCAAACCCTTCCTTAGAAAATTTGTGTTAGTATTTTTTGATGATATACTAATCTACAATAGGTCTTGGAAGGTGTTGTGCTATACAACAACTCCCTTTTATTTTCACTAAATGGGGACCCTTTAAAAATAAATAGGAAATTTATTTGTTTAATTTTGTCTTAGCCTAAGTCTAAAAACTTTAGGAGATAAAGTTCTTTCCCTTTTTTCTTTGATTTCTTAGCGCGCATCGCAAATAGCATAGCTTACAAGCTTAACAACTTAAAACATATAATGTCTTGCGAGCTGCGATATACACTAAACCTTTTCAAAGTCATATAAAACTCCAGTTAAAAAATCTTTAAAAACCGCTTTAAAAGAAAATCGCATCGCACCTTGTAAAACGATCAACTTATAACAATTCGGTAAGAGTTGTGATGAAACGGACCCGAAAAATCAATAAAGCAACAAACATAAAACTTCAAGTATACGATAAATCACATCGGAATGATTCCTTAAGCGCACTTTGCATTTCGCAACAAATAATTAAATGCAAGTTTTATTACCGTATGGAAATTGTGATGTGCGATTTGCGCAAATCGCTTTTCACGAAATTTATCAGTAAAACAACTAATAGAAATAATCTCGATTTGCGATATGCGATATTGATAGTTATTGCTCAAGTGTGCGAAATGATTCATATCTAATCAACCGGATATAATATCTAACGTCTTAAATTGATCAATATACATTTCACGTGAAGGTGTGTAAGAGATTTGATTGAAAGAATTATGGGTGATTAACGACATTTAATAGGAAGTAAGGTTTGAACGATTCATATTTACTTCGAGCATGTTTGGAATGATTCAATGCTGGAGTTGTGATTATATCTCTTCAACTCTATCTTTATCTCCATTTATCCTAAGATATAAAGCTTGCTCTATTTACTTGAATTCAAGAAAACACTCAACGAAGCAAGGATAACAGAGGTGAGCAAGAAAGGCAAGGAAAATGCCTAAGCATCATCTACTGAAGACTCAGATATGTCTCCCCTATTCTCATATACCACCTGCAATAAGGATTGCGGTAGTTCCTCATGGGAAGTAATGTATCAGTTCTTCGAGAATGAATCGCCAAGGGTAATAATCAAAGTTGCTACAACAGGCACGTAAGTTTCTTCAGACCCGACCTATTTCAACATTGCATGTTAATTCATTCATAAAGTAGCAGCAAGGAAAAAGATTCTCCCCTATACATGTATGGTTAAGTGGGTAATTAAACACTTGAATATAGAAGATAGAACATTTAAGAATCCAAAGGAAGAGAATATCAGTTCATTTATGGCAGAATATTTGAGGACAATGTATCATTTTCCCGTCCCACAACAGAACTATGAAAAAGCTTTTGCTCATACCTTTACAAAGAAATATCTAGACCTGATGAAAGTTATAAAGGAATGGAAGGATGACCAAGGCAAGCTTAAAAGGGACAAACTCGGTACGTAACCATTAGCAAAAATTCCTTCCCCTTATTGCTATGCTACTAGAATGTTGTGTAGCTCTTTTGCAAATCCTGATACTACTAGGATTTCTATAGACCGGGTCCCATTAATTGATGCAATCGTCAATTCTTTAATTACCGGAATTGGGAAAATATTCTATCTAATAATTTATCCAGAAGTATCATGGATTATAGGAGTAAAAGAAGTGTTTCCTCTAGGGAAATACCCCCCTTTTACATGACTTCCTATGTCATGGACGCAATTTTCTTTTCTTCGAGTTTTCCTAACATGGGATGGAAATGGACGACCCAAGACCCTACTCCAATACACATTTACCACAGAGCCCTTTGGGAGTCAAGTTTTCATCTACATTTTTATAAAATTTTCCATAGAGTCATACTACCTATGCACCAGATTATATTTAACGAGAAAGCCCCTAGGATTTCTAAAAGTGCAAACATTTTGCCTGTTTCCAGATGGTTTGCCGAAGAAAGTTTCACCTATGTCAGATTTTTTGGGAGTTATGGTTCTCCCCTCGTCCTGCCATATTATGTTCCTGACAAGCTACTTGCTACAAAGATTTCTTACCAACTTGTGGTAAATGGTATTTCCCTTTACAGTGCGGTACTTTTGCACTTTTTGATATTGGTCATGCCTTCAAGGAAGTTTCAAATGTTAATTTGTTGAATTTAGATGTAATGCCAAAGTGTCCATATGAACCCAATGATGTAATTAAAAATTACGTCACAGAGCTCAAAGTGAAGCCTTTTGTGAAAGAGATAGATAGATTTGATGATTTCTTTCAAGGTACTGAAAAGTTTTCAGATGTACTAAAGTTTGCATCTAGTCAACTCAATCAAGATGACTTGGAAGCCTTCCAAGAATTCATAACAAGACACTGGAAATGATTCCTTTGGATTTATTTACTATTGAAGATGTCAACAAACCGACTCCAAGTATTAGCCTAGATAATGAAGCTAAAGACATGTCTGAAGATGAGTAAGGGCAATTAGAACATCAATCTCAGAATTCAGATCATTCTGATAATGAATCTGAAAATAGAAATGAGAGCCCAAAAAATGTAATTTATCAAGTAATAAAAGAAATTGAGGTGTAAGAGAAGGGAGGAATTAATGGAAATGAATCGTTTTCCCAAGAAGCTCAACACAATCAAAATACACCTGATCAGTGAGAAAAATATCAACCAAAGGATTTGAAGATTGAACGGGATAATTTTTCTAAGGCACTGCAAAAGTCACAACCAAATCCTAATACTGATCAATCTACGAGTTTTCAGACGCCATAAGATTCTTAGAAATTAGTGGAAACTGCTACTCCACTACAACAAGTTCCTAAAACTCATGATCGAGAGATCATTCTGGCATACCCAACAGAGAAGATAGTTTTACAAATTAAGGAAATTCCTTCACTAGATGTCTTCTATAGTCCTAATCATAAGGTTGTAGTCAAGAGAAGAAAAATTAGAAGAATTGATGATGCAGTCTCAAGTATTACAAATGAATCTGTTGACGTTTTATGGAAGGATCCTCGAGGTGATCCTCCTGAACATTTAACCAAGCTATCACAGTTTGCAGGGGCATATGACATTGCCACTATTGATAAGGCCATTGAAGTTCAAATGTTAATGAAGCAGAGAGAAGAAAAAATACAAGATTTAGAGAGATCATTAGAGCAAGAAAAGTCTAAATCCAGCAGGCAAACGAAATTGAAAATGTCTCAGTTTCAAAAGGATTTTGAAAGATTAAATTTGTAGCATCAGGTGAAACTTACAGAAAATAAAACACAACTAAAAGCAGCAAATAAACAAATTACAAATCCAACCACATCTAGATCAATTCATAAGGGAAGCATTGGATGTGAATTCTAAGCTAAATCAACAACAAGAAGTATTTTTCCAACAAGCTTCAATCACTAGCTCTTATTATGATTCAAGTGAAATCATGATCGATCAAGTGGCTATTCAGAAACTTGAATGTGAGAAAATTGAGAAGAAAATCAATGAATACATTCAATGACTAGCATCAGACTCAGGAAAGGAAGCTGATCTACCCTAGGTAGATAAATTTCACAAGGAAATATTATTTAAGAATTCGGAAGCACAACTAAGGCAAGTATACAAAGCAACATCAAAAGCATCAAGGTTAACAAAGGAAATTACCGAATCTGTATGTGAACATCTTTTGAAAACTGATCTTATCAAAGAATCCATATCTGAAGTGCTCTCTGAAATCAAGCCATTGGACGCACACTGGAAACAAAGGACATAAATGTAGGAAGAGATGATTAAAAGAGTAAATAAATTTGATCAAGAAAATTATTGGAATTTTTGGATCAAACCTTATCATCGATACCAAACCTTGCAGTCATTAACCGATTCAACAAAAAGATCATAGCCAACACTCTCAAATGCAGTATTCAAGGGATAGGTCAGATCGAGAATTTCGTAGCCAGCTCAACTCAAACCATGCTAGATATTTTTCAAATTCGGGATCAAATCCAAACGGAGGATCAAAACTCATAAGTTATGTTGTTACTTTGTTTTCCTATATTGTAGTTGAAGTTTGTCTTACGAGGATGGTTGTTTGAAACCTCCTCTAATTTTATACAATAATCTATTTTTAAACATATTTTCGTTTAGTATTTAAAACCTTCTCATGAATTTAGAGAAGGGTCTAGAAATTTTTCAAAAACATTTGCAAAGAATGCACTTTTGTAAGTTAGTAAATGCTTTGATGGATTAATGGAACAAAATTTGTTATCTTTTGACATTTGAAGCTATTTAATTAATGTTGCACTATTGTACTCTTTAAATTGCTTGAAAGTGAAGAGGAGCAGAAAATCTAATGTCAGTTTATATGAGTAGGATTTCATACGTATGGTACTTCTATTCACTTGTATTAAGTTTTTCTTTCTAGATTGGCAGTTATCTTTTTAATTGTATTATATATTTGAACTGTCATCATAAATGAATGTTAAATGCACTTCTGCTCTAATATTTTTCTATGATTTCTTATCTGATATATTGTTAGTCATCAGTATTTTTCACTATCTTTAGATGACTATAAGATGGTTCTAGATTTCTGAAAACAATATTCCTTGAATATATTGAGTTTCATAAATCTCACTGCCTTCATTATCCTTATAATTTTTTTTTTCACTATTCCTCAGTTGGTCTTCCCAAAGCCACCTTGTTACTCTTAGAAGACTCATTATAGGCTTATACCTCTCATTCTCATCCTTCTTGCCTTCATAAAACCTTTTTCCCATGTTCCCCAGGTCCCTCAAGCATTGATGGTCTCAAAACTATCTCTGTAGGCTCTTTAGATAAATCAAGTACATTGGATTTGGATCTTCAATACAACACTTTTGACCATACTCTGTTTTCATGTGAAGATCTCTAGGTCAAATTTCAGTCAAAATCAGGTCAAAGGACCCTCCCACTAGGTCATTAGGGTTTTTGCATGTTTTAAGATCATCATTGGATGTTTCACGCACTGCTTTTCCTTTGCTAGAATCTGGCTCAGATGTAATAGAATGTCAATACATGGTTATTTAAGAATTTTTCACTATCTTTAGATGACTATAATATGGTTCAAGATTTCTGAAAATAATATTCCTTGAATATCTTGAGTTTCAGAAATCTCACTGCCTTCATTATCCTTATAAATTTTTTTTCACTATTCCTTAGTTGGTCTTCCCAAAGCCACCTTTTTACTCTTAGAAGGCTCATTATAGGCTTATACCTCTCATTCTCATCCTTCTTGCCTTCATAAAACCTTTTTCCCATGTTCCCTAGGTCCCTCAAGCATTGATGGTCTCAAAACTATCTCTATAGGCTCTTTATATAAATAAAGTACATTGGATTTTGGGTCTTCAATACAACACTTTTGACCATACTCTGTTTTCACTTGAAGATCTCCAGGTCAAATTTCAATCAAAATCAGGTCAAAGGACCCTCCCACTAGGTCATTAGGGTTTTTACATGTTTTAAGATGATCATTGGATGTTTCAGGCACTGCTTTTCCTTTGCTAGAATCTGGCTCAGATGTAATAGAATGTCAATACATGGTTATTCAAGAAGGACCTAAAGTATCCAGAGAAGATTACCTTATCAGTTCAAAGTCTGCAAATGAGGAAAATGGACAAATTTTGGCACTTTTGTAGGAGTGTTGAAAGTTGTGTCAGCAGAAGGTACTGATGAGGTAGACTATCTACCCCTGAATGAAAACAACTTATAGTAAGGGAAAGAGGAAACACTTAGTCTTGAAGATGATTAGGATTTATACACTTGATGGTCCAGTTGAGTGCCAAAACAGTGATCACTTGTAGAAAATGACATGCAGGAAGCACACAAGGCTAAGCATGGAGAAGGTATATTAGAATATATTGAAGAAATATGGAAAAAGGTGAGGTGAACAGGACATAAATGAATGAACTTGAAAGGGCTATAGAGAAATTAGAAGACAACACTAGTGATTGTTGTAAAGCACTCCAGACACCTAGGGTTTTGAAGAAAGTGGCCAGACAAGGTGAAAAGATGATTTGAACTCCATGGTGGAAATAAGAGAAGGTTTTGAAGATGCTACTGTATGTTTGACTCCCAAAGTTGTCAAAATACACTTGGCATGCCTCTATGACTAAAAGAAAGGTCAAATTCATTACTTTAGCAAACCTGCATGCAAACAGTGTAAAAGGGATAGTGAGAAAAGGAAAAGGATTGTTGACATTAGGAAATGGGTTTTCAAAGATTAAATCAAAATTCCATTTGCCTATAAAGCCCATTGAACATTTCAAAAGACTCATTTTTGCCTTGTAAAGCATTGGAAGTTTCAAGGAGAGAAACATTTGTGAGTTTCCTGAGAAAAATTGGGCAAAGTATTTTGGTGTTGCGCGCTCAAACTGGCGCTGCACCCCTCGAAGTTGGCGCTGCGCACTTGGACATTTCCCTCCATACAAATTTTGAAGGCGTTGTGCGGCTGGAAGGTGGCAATACACACCTGGAGGAGTGTTGCGATCTTGCCCAAAAAACACCCATTGAAGAAGCCTTAGCGCTGCGTGCTCAGAACTGGTTTTGCGCGCTTAGGCTTGGTGTTGTGCCGTCAGCACTGGCGCTGCGTGCTTGGACAGAAGGGGTTTCTAAACCCTATAACCTCTCACATCACTCCAAATTTCTTCCAAACTATTTCCAAAGGTCCTCCAAGCAAATCTTAAGGGGTAAGAACATGCCATCACCCATCTTCAAGAAATTTTGGTTTTTTCTTAATTCAAGAGAAAAGAAACCCTAATCAAACCCTAAGTTTCAAACTAGAGATCATTATTTTTCCATTACTTCATCCTCCTTAGAAAATCAGTGATAAGACAGGGAAATTGCACTGTCTGAGGGTTATCATTCATCTGAACTAATCACCACATCCATTCCCTTCATTCACTAATTCCCTTCATTTGCAAAATTTCCATTTCATACCATCGCTTCATCTCATTTCACATCAGTCCTAGGGTTTTCAAAAACAGAGTTTTCAACATGTCTAAGGGAGAGTTTAGTGGCAGTGGTGGTGAGGCCCAAATGCCAAGGAGGCATGATCACAAGGGAGGAAGATAAACATATTTTAACACCTCAATACAAGAGAGCTCATGGCATCTCCTCTTACTATTTCATGCTTCAAGCATGTAGGCTGCTTTGAATTTTGTGAGAAGGTGTAGAAAGTACAAAACCACCCTGAGCTAACAATACTTTTCATTATCAACTTTCATGAAAAACAAGTAAATCTTACCGGGGTCACCTTTGAGTTGTCTACAGATGCCATTACAAATGCTACAAGAATACCAAATGTGGGAGAAAAATGGTTCAAGCAAGCAAACCTAGACATGAGTTACTTTAAGCCATATCTAAAACCTAGGTATAAAGATCACCACAAGTCCATATTTCCATTTTCTCATCTGCTTGATAGATATGTACCCATTATGAGGATAATCATGAAGTATTTCACATGTGAGGGAAGGTTCTCCTGCCTCTACTCATATCACATCCAGCTTTTTATGCATTTTACTATAGTGAGGATGCTGCATATACCATATTATCTTTTCTGGAGAAGTGATAAAATGGCCGACATAGTGCAAAAGAGATATTATCCTTATCAAATGCAGAGCCTATTCCATCACTCACTTATCAAAATGGTGGTTATGCACCAACTAAAACAGAAAGGAATTCCATGGGAGACCTTCATTTCCAATGAGGTTTTTACTGCTCCACAAGGCCATCATCAGCAATATATGCCTTCCTCATCTCATCCTCTCATTCCTACTTCTCAATCACTTCCTATTGTTCCTACATCCCCTCTCACTCACATTCCTTCACCTCATGATGATCCTCCTTCATCACCTTCCCATAGCCCTTCACCCTCATATCATGATGACAAAACATCAAGCAGTAATGGGGACAATGAGATAGATGGCACTGAGATGAGTAACATAGAGTATTTTCCTTTAACCTACCAGAGGGGCTACAGGCATGTGTTTTCTGCACTTGAGATGCAAGGGGCCATTCCTTCTACATCAACAAAACAACTTGACAAGGGTAAGGAAAAGGTTGCAGAGTAGGTCTTTGTTGAAGAGGAGGATACACATGAAACTTAACAAGAGTTTAAACTGATTGACCTAGAGGATGATAATGAGGAGAGGATCACAAACATGTTTTTGAAAAGCAAGGATTCCCATATTAGTGAGCTACAAGCTAATCTTGGTAGGGCCAAGAGTGTGATCAACTATCTTGAGCTAGAGAACCAACAGTTGGAAACAAGACAGGCCATCAGTGAGGTCAGAGCAATCAGAGCTCGGCAAGATGCTAGAAAAGCCAAGGCTATGCTAGATGAGACCTTGGGAACTTTTTATGACAATGAATATTAGGAAGAACATCTTCCTAGGAAGAGGCCAAGGACAATTAAGTTGAATAAGGCCTTAGCCCGGGAAAGAGAGAAAGAGGCAGAGTTGGCAGAGTAGCTCACTCCAAGTGAGATGCTTGTCATGGAAATAAGCTATTATAGAGAATCTTGGCTAGAGAGAGCCAATGCTCACCTAGAGGGTCAACTTGAGAAGGAAAAAAGAGACATTGACTTGCAGAAGAATATGGCAAGGCATTATGCCATGAGGAACAAAATTGCAAGGGCCAAACTCAAAAGAGCCCTTGCAAAGATTCAAGCACAAAATGAGGCAAAGGAGAAGAAAAAATTGGATATCCTTTCTGATGTATCCCTCCAAGCATCCCAAACATGATCAACAAGGTAAGCTCGAAATTTTGGCACTTGGTGCAAATTTTGAGTTTTTTACTGTTTGGCTAGTAGAAAAAAAGGCCAAATGCTCAACGCCACTGGCGTTGTGC
The DNA here is from genome assembly GCA_034641835.2 of Pinus albicaulis. Lineage (NCBI taxonomy): Eukaryota > Viridiplantae > Streptophyta > Pinopsida > Pinales > Pinaceae > Pinus > Pinus albicaulis. Next base: position 49,655 of record JAXQQM020065036.1, read on the forward strand.
TATTTTTTGGGGCACTCAAATGACAAATGGATTACATATTCATGATCCTCATGGAAATTACATCATCCACAAAAAAATTTAGGTCATTTGCAGCAAAACTGGTCCCTCAAAAGGGCCAAAAACCACCTAAAAAACACCTTTCCGCCCTCTTTTCAGCATTGGCGCTGCGCCCTTAGTAGTATTTGTAAAAGTGAATTTTGACTAGTAAAATGGGCACCAATCTAGAAACTAAAGGCATATTTGGAAACAAAACAGGACAGGCTTTCCAATGAGCTATCATGGAGCCCATTTGGACACCGGGAAGGCCTCCAAAAAGCAGTTACAAAACAGGTATTTTTCCAGTGTTGGCGCTGCGCCCTTGTACCTTGGCATTGCGCCCTTGCCTGAAATTCAACAAAACACATAAGAAGTTATTGAAAAATATATTTTGAAGGCATTGAAGACAAATAACTCCAAAGTTATCTTAGAAGTTATTTTTGCATTTAATGAGTTTGGGATATTTGTGCCTTGGGCCTTGCATGGTCTCTAACGTCAAATACATTTATTGTGTAATTAATGACTTATAAAAGCCTAGCTAGGGTTTAATTCATCATTTTGCAGTTAAATACTGCATGTAAGCTTCATTCTGATTGGTGGTTGATCGTTGAGCTCAATAATATAGACTTGGAGTTGTGAAGAAATTGGTTTTTGGAGCTTTGTGATTGTCTTGACTTGAGCATCAATGGAGCAAGCATATTCACAGGATTCATGAACCTAGTTAATGGCGATGTTGTTCTAATTTAGTACTTTCCTTCTTATGTTTTCCATATTGTTCATCTTTCCCTTATGACAGAGTAGAAAAATTATATTAAGATATGTTGTTGAGAGGCACCTTAATTATGTCTACCTTCTGTCATTTAGATGTTTTCCTCTGCTAGGTCTGATTGAAGAATTCTTAATTGCTCTTTGATTCCACTTATACTTGTTGTCTTGATAATGATCTAATAGAGCCAAGCCAAAGAAGTTTATGGTATGCCTGTCCTTTGGTGAATATTTAAGCATTTTTTTGGCCTTTTCTTTGAAGTTTACTAATTAGGGTTTGGATGAAGAAGTTTATGGTTTTCCTTGTCCTTTAGTCCATCTTAAGGAGTTACCTTGAAGGTATTTGTAGTCTGATTGAAGAAACTTAGGAGTTCCCTGCTCTTTAATCATTACTAATGTGTTATCTTGAATGTTTTCTTTCTTTGAAGTTAAATAACTAGAGAATTTAGGAGTTCCCTGCTCTCTAGGGTTTGTTGGATTGTTGTTTTAAAGTTTAATTGATAAAGCTAGGTCAAAGAAGTTTATGGTGTGCCATGTCCTTTGGTTCTTTCTTAATGCATAGTGATTTTAAAGACTCTTCTTGTTATAGTATATGTTAAAGGATTCTTAATTTTCCTTTAAACCTACTATGTTCACAATTTAATGTTCATTTCACACCTCACACAAGCTACTAAGATCCATTTGGCTTTGTTAACTTTCCCTATGAAACACCCTTGATCTATTGTTGTACTTTTCAAGACTTTCATAGACCCCATAGCCCAATGGTTTTAACCTCTCTTGCTCTATATGTTCTACTTGACAACCTACCCAACCAAATAAATCAAAACAAATAAACCCTATCAATTTAACTAGCCTAAAATCAACATCCTAAATCAAACAAGTCATATATTTTATCAAATATAGAGAGATCCCTCTCTGAGTCTAGGAAGGCTAGGTCCTAGGAATCCAAAATCAGTTTTATGTTACCCTTGTCTATTTGGTCATTGCCAGTCTTCCAAATTATAGGTACCTAACATAATGGCGATCACGGTGGGACCTGAGTAAGTAACAACTTAAATATTCCTTCAAAACTCAAAAATCCCCTATAAAACTTAGATAAATCAAGTGTTATGCAAGAATGGTATCTGGTTGATTCACCATACTAACATAATGGCGACTCCACTGGGGAACACTCATTAAAGTCTTAGTGTTATATAAAGAACTTAGAAAACCTAAAAATATCTCAAGATTGGTATCCAATTGCTGATGGTGGACAAAAAAGTTGTAAATCATCCACCTGGTGACTCCACAACTCTTAGTAAGCCTAAAGACTCCACAGGTAGAAGAATCTAGATTGGTTTTAAAGATGCAGTAACCCTTTCCTCTGACTAATTGACAAATATGAATCAAAGGATACAACGCAGGTATGCTCCAATGAACAGAGATCACATTCCTGGATTCCCCCACAAAATTCCTCAAATAAATTGGGACACAAACCTGCCTATGTTTCAAGACGAAAAGTTTGATGACCCCTTGTTACATCTCATCAAATTTCGTATACATACATGGAGGTTAAAGGTTGAATGGCATGAGGACTTTCTCAAGAAAATGTTCATGGTGACATTAGAAGGTAAAGCAAGGGAATGGTATGAAGGCCTGGACCCTGGTAGTTTGTTTTCTTTAAAGTATTTCCACAAGGTATTTTATGAGCATTATAAAGAAAATTGTTCATATTTATCATTAGCTGAAAATTGTTGTGATCAATCTGAAGATCTAGTACAATACCTTGTAAACATTGATGAAGATTTGGGAAATTGGCATCCTGAAGATATATTAGAGGAAATTCATGCATTTCATACTCAAATTAACTATCATAACAACCAAGAGAAGTTGGTAGAGGATGAAATCAATCAGGGAATGGAAGAAAATCCACAGGATCTATTTGAAGGGACAAGTGATGATTCACCATCTCTTATGTTTGAGACTCAAGAAGACATCCAACCTTATGATCTTTCACAAGAGAAAGAAAACCACTATGTTTCAATCCCAGGAAAAGAAGAATCTATTGGCCATAAACACTCTCCTTTTAATCCCAACTACCATAGATCAAAAAATAAACTTATAGGTCAACATATGGTGGAGCAATCTGCTGATCTAGTGTGCATATTGGATAATATTCCTTCTATAAATTAGCTACCCAAGTATGATCAATATGATGATGATTATGTTCTCCAAACTTAAGCTAACACTACAGAAAAATCAGTAACTAGTTTGTGCGACAAAGGCAATAATTTTTTGCAGCTCAAATATAGTGATCAATAAATACAAATTAGTTATGAAACTGAAGAAGAAAGTGCAGAAATTTTGGAAAAAAGGGAAGGATATTTACCTCTTTGTTGTGCTTCATTTAAGTTCATCAAACACAACCTTAGTAAAATTTAAAATCAGCAGTCTTTAGGTATTTTTATTAACAAAAAAGAAGACATTCAACCTCATTATCATTCACAAGAGGAAGAAAATAGGTTTGGTTCTATCCAAAGGAAATAGAAAATTCCTCCTCCTTTAACAGAAGAAGAAATCAATCAGATTCTGAACAGGTAGCCAACCTCCAAATTTTTAGGTAAAGAAAATATTTCTGTTTGTTCTACTACTGACCTATCCATTGAAACATTTCTTCAAGAAAAAACTATAGAACAAATTGATACTAATGTTGTACTTCCTTCTCAAGAAGAATTATTTCCAAAGAGTGCTCCTGCTCATCAAAATGATGGCTTTCAGACAAAACTCAACCCACTCAATCAGAGCATATCAGGTTTGCTAGAGAACAACATAGCAATACATTATGAGGTTGCCAATTCAGATGATCACGAAGAAGGAGAAGAGATTATTTCTCAAAAGAATCCCAAGCTTAACAAGTTGAAGCAAGGAATGGTCCTGGATAGAGCTGATTATTCAAATCCTCAGGGCCAAGTATTATTTTAAGATCCCTTTGGTATTTTCTTAGAGGCATCTAAATAAGGAACGTGCTATGCGAGGAATGGTTTGTTGCAGAGTGTAAAGAAGATCTTGAGCATTGTTGTTCAAAAGCAAGTGAGATGGGAGTGGCCTTTTTGTCTTTTCAGCATACCTAAAAGGATGAATAAAAATCAATCATCTAGTCACTTACTTGATTGGATGCATTGTAAAAGAGAGTTAACCTAATGTATATATCATATATAAGTTAGATTAGGATAGATAGGTAAAAATAAGCTCATTACTATGAGCATATTTCCAGTTTTAGTTTCAGATTGTTTTGAAAAAAGAAAGAAAAGAAGAAAAGAGGGAAGATAAAAAGAAAAGGTAAAGTTCCATACCAAAAAATAATGTTTCTGAAAGTGTGTAAGTCCAAGTGCCACTACTTTGAAAAAGGAAGTCTTATTCAGTCATATAGCCTAATAATGATTGAACTAGTTTTAAATTTTAAGATAGAAAATGAGAATTTTCCAAACTGTTTAAACTTGGCTTATCAGTAGATTAGGCTAGGAAAAGGTATTGGTTCCCAAAGTTCAAATCTCAACCAAAGAGAAAAGAGAGGGATGAATGACACATTCCAAATTATAGCCCTCAATTTTTAGTTTTACTTTTTTGCAAAAATGAAATATGTGTGCAGCTTGTCCAAAATGCCACAGTTCTTGACAGATCAAACTGCTTAATCTTGATTTGATCATGCTTTCAATTTCCTGTTTGTAGATTAGTGAATGAAAATCTGTCAAACTGATTAAGCTTGACAGATAAGTAGAATAGGAAGAGAATAAAATATCTCATCAGTCTAATCTGAGCTCTTGGATATCTCCAGGTCAAATTTCAATAAAAATCAGGTCAAAGGACCCTCCCACTAGGTCATTAGGTTTTTTACATGTTTTAAGATCATCATTGGATGTTTCACACACTTCTTTTCCTTTGCTATAATCTAGCCCAGATGTAATAGAATTTCAAGAAATGGTTATTCAAGAAGGATGTAAAGTATCCAGAGAAGAGTAACTTATCATTTCAAAGTCCGCAAATGAGAAAAATGGACAAAGTTTGGCACTTCTACAGGAGTGTTGAAAGTTGTGTCAGCAGAAGGTATTGATCAGGTAGACTAGCTACCCCTGAATGAAAAAAACCTACAACAAGGGAAAGAGGAAAAAAATAGTCTTGAATATGATTAGGGTTTATACACTTGATGGTCAAGTTGAGTGCCAAAACAATGATAACTTGCAGAAAATGACACGAAGGAAGCACACAAGGCCAAGCATGGAGAAGGTATATCATAATAGATTGAAGAAATATGGAAAAAGGTGAGGTGAATAGGACATAAATGAATGAACATGAAAGGGCTATATAGAACTTAGGAGACAACATTGATGATTGCTGTAAAGCACTCCAGACACCTAGGGTTTTGAAGAATGTGGCTAGACAAGGTGTGTAGAAATTATATAACATATGAATGTATATATCTATATTCTCCTAATCTAACAATATTTATCTTCTTGCTAAATACAAAATCCTTCCACTGTTAATCTTTTGCGGAAATTTAAAAACTCAATTGCAAACACATGAAGCAATAAAAACAATCGCACATAATGCATTTGTTTAATGGGAAAGCCTGAAGCTAAAAACCCCAACTATCATATATTATTTATCATGGAGATCATGTAACAATCTCATAAAAAGCTTAGTACATCAAGCTCCCAGTACAATGTAGATTCATTACACACTGCCATGCAGAAATTTGCATCTCTATGCACTAATTTCTCGCCACCTGATAACCTTCCTCCACTGCGCAATCCCTGTTGAAGAAGACCTCTGAATGAATTCAAATTTTCCTTGCCTTGACTGCACAATCCTCATTGGCAACTCCAATGTGTGTGTGATGCAATCAATGCATCAATATAGTCACAACGGATAGTCCATCTTACCCTTTCACCTACCTCTCCACTGGGTCTCCACTGGAACTAACATGCACTGTAGTTAACTGTTGTATTTGTTCACTTGATTAGTGAGTTATTAATTGTGAATTAATTAACTAATTAATTCACTCCAATATCACTAGTGTATGATTTAGTTAGACTAGATACAATTAGCTCAACTGAGCTTAACTCCAATAACTGAGTTAAACTGAATAAGAACTCCATGAACTACTCTTCCAACTCTGTCATAACTTTTCCACTTCAGTTCTAAATGAGTCCTCCATGCATGGACCACTAGTAAACCCTAGGAATTGCGTAATTCCTTCAGCCCACTAATTTTCCAAATCTGTATACTGAAATAAAGTGCTCCAAGAGAATAAGTTGATGTTTATTGTCGGATTATTATTAAGAGCTAATAATAATCGACATGCATCTATTTTTAGATTGAAAATCTATAAGTAGACTTCACCCAATATTCTAAGAATAGAATTACATCTATTTTTCCAGCTTGACCAACCATCCACAAATAGCATCCTGCAACTTCTGAAATATGATCACCATGTCTAAAAATAGACATAGTCTAAAAATATACTTACACCTAAAAATAGCCTGCAGGCCCACTTAGTGAAGGTGAATGATTTTCACTAAGCTTCATCATCTTGTTGAATCTCAACACTCCCTCTCAACAAGATAGGGATTATCCTTCACCCTGATCCTACCTCTATGGTATTCAAATTTTCTCCTGGTGAGCGCTTTCCTCAGAATATCTACATCCTGATCTTCCGTAGGAATGTACTGAAGCAACATGATTTTCTGCTGCACACAATATTTGATATGATGATACCGGATATCAATATGTTTGGATCTATCATGAAACACAAGATTAATTGAGATTTTAATGCAACTCTGATTATCACAATGTATCACTGTAGGATCTAAATGAGAACCGAAAAAACCGACTAGGATCTTCCTCATCCAAATAGCCTCACATGCAACTTGACTTGCTGCCATGTATTCTGCTTCCGCTGAACTGAGTGCCATAGATGTTTGTTTCCTGTTGTAACAAGAAACTGCCATAGATATGATACTAAAAACCCCTCCTGATGTGATCTTTCTGTCCGTTGGGCTGCCTGCCCAAACTGCATCCGTGAAGCCATGCAAATTCACCTCATCCATTTGTCTGTACCATAAGCCATACTCAGATGTGCCCCTGAGATACCTCAGGACATGCTTGCCTACCTTCCAAAAGAGCTTGGTAGGCTTAACCATCACTTTTGAAAGATGGTTCACCGCATAGCATATGTCTGGTCTTGTATTAACTAAATACATGAGTGAACCCACCAACTATCGATAAACAGTGGCATCCACTACCTTTGCTGATGTAGCATCCTCTTTCCTCCAATTTCCTGGAAGAGGAGTGTCGATAGGCTTGCAGCCTTGCATGTGACACTTCTCCAGTATCTCTCGGGCATACATTCCTTGAGACACAAACAATTCACCTTCCCACTGCCATATTTCTAATCCAAGGAAATAATGAAGGAGGCCCAAATCCTTCATCTCGAACTCTTTTGCAAGATCTACCTTGCATGAGTGTATCAACTGCTCATCACCCGTTAGTATTAAATCATCAACATAAATAACAATGATTAAAAGCTTACCCTCCACCACAATTTGGTACAGGTTTTCATCCACCTCACTCTTGGTGAAGCCAAGTCTAGTGAAATAGCTGTCGATCCGAGTGTACCAAGCACGAGGTGCTTGTTCCAGCCCATACAACGCTCTTTTGAGCCTGCACACATGTGACTCGCTGCTGAAGATCTCAAATCCTTCAGGCTGCTCAATGTACACCTCTTCCTCAATGATCCCATTAAGGAACACAACATTCACATCCATCTGATGAATGTGCCAACCCATCTGCGCTGAGAGAGTAAGGATGGTCCTTATGGAAGAATACCGTGCGACAACTGCAAAGGTTTCTTCATAATCAATCCCCTCGATCTGTGAGAAGCCCCGGGAAACAAATCTTTCCTTATACTTCTCGATGCTCCCATTAGCAGCTTTCTTTACCTTGTAGATCCATCTTGATCCTACAACTGATTTACCCACCGGCCTTGGCAAAATCTCCCAAGCACTGTTTCTGACAATGGATTCATACTCCTCCACCATGGCATCTACCCATGTGGGCTCCTGCGCTACTTCTTCAAAAGAAGATGGCTCTGTTACGACACACTTTCTCATAAGAGACATGTATCCAGTAAAATGGTTAGATGACTGTCTCTATCTGCACTGTGATGTAGGGACTCTTACATTCTGTGCCACATCAAGCTTCAATCTTTCAGGTTCTGTGGTATGCTTTTTGCCTTGTCTGATGTTTGGTTCTGCGTGAGTGGACTCCTCCACTCCATGAATCTCCTCCTGTGGCTGATCCACATCTAGAGGCTCATCTTTGGGAACAAGTAGCTCCTCCTCTAAATACAAGTCTATCTCCCTCTCCAGCATAGCTCGTGCAACACCCACGATCATTCTGTTCTTCCTCTCTATGACCCCATTCTATTGTGGGTTATGAGAGACTATGAGTTCTCTTCAAATTCCTTATTTGCTACAAAAGTATTTGAATTCTCCTAAGATATATTCATCACCATTATCGCTCCGTAGAGCCTTCACTTGCTTCCCGACTCCCTCTCCACTAATGCTTTAAACTCACAGAAATTTGAGTATGTTTCACTCTTCTTCTGTATGAATAAGATCCAGCATCTACGATAATAGTCATTAACAAATATAACATAATTCATGTGTTTTTCTGTTGAAGCAACTGATAAAGGTCCACACACATCTGTGTAAATTCTCTCAAAGATCACCGAACCACGGTTCTCCTTCTCATGAAAGGTGGTCTTCACAAACTTACCCATAGTACATCCCTTGCACTAATCTGACTGTACAAGAGTACCCTTGGGAAGTCCAGTAGAAATATACTACAAAATCTTCAAAGCGCCATGGTGAAGATGGCCCAATCTCCTGTGCCATAATTTGCCCTCATCCCGGCTCACCACTTCTTCTGCTTTTCCCATCATTACAGTGCAGCCATCTACCTCCATCTTGTAGAGATTCTTAACTCGAATCCCTATCCTCTTGGTTGGAGCCGTTATTTTATGTTGCATGAAATCTTTTCCCTCATTGAAAACAACGTCATAACCTCTGTCTTCCAACATTGCGACCGAGACCAAGTTCTTCTTCAGACCTGGAACATGCATAACATCTCTCAACAGAAATGGATTACCTGACTCCCTCTCAAAGGTAATGGTCCCAATGCCGGTCGCACTGTATCGACCATCGTCTCTCATCTCTAAATGCATTTGGAGATCCTTCTCCTCCAAGTCACTAAACAACTCCTTGTCTCCCGTCATATGGAAAGATGCACCACTATCAAGATACCACACCGATCCCATTGCGCTTGAAACAAAGCATGCGATTAAGGAGAAATAAATTTCAAATTGCGAGGCTAAGGCCTCACCCACTGCAGCTCCAACAACCTTCTTGTTCTTCTTCTTTTGTGGGCAGTTAATGGCTAAATGCCCATGTTCGTGACAGTGAAAACACTTCACTTTGGACAAATCCTGCTTCTTGCCTTTAGCCTCGGATTTTGGAGGGAATTTCTTCCCCTTCCCTTTCCTTGCTTTGGTAGCCAAAGTGCAATTTTCTTCATCATCATTCTTCAATGAAGAGCCATCCCTGGTACTTCACCTTATCTCCTCCTGCGTAAGATCCGACCAAAGTCGCTCCCAACTCGGCAGTTTCTCTCGTCCATTGACAGAGTCTTCGTAGCTATGCCAACTCTTTGGAAGCCCAAGGAGAGCCAAGCTCATCAAGTCATCATCATCAATAGTAATCCCCACACTTCGCAGTTCATCCCTACAGTGGAAAAACTTTGTGAGATATTTTGGAATACTGTCGCCCTTCTCCATTTTTATTTTTCTGAGCTTATCTTCCAACGCCAACTTCCTCTAGTCGCTGCTGCTTTGGAAAAGATCTATCAAAGCCTTCCACATTACAAATGGAGTGGCTTTAATATGAAGGCTTGACACAATATGGTCCTTTACACCTTCCAAAATAATTCTTCTTGTCTTCGCTACCTTCTTTTGCCATGCGTCAAGTAATGCAACATTGCTAGAACCAGGCTTAGGAACATCGCTATCGATGAACTCCTTCAGTCCATTATCTTGCAGCACTGCCTCCATCCTATCCTTCCAAGCTATGTAATTCGAGCTACCCTCAACGGAATACTCCAATCGCAACCCATTGAAAGAAATTTCAATGTATACCCAACTGTCGCACCAAGAAATTTCAGCAGCAAATTCGAATTGTCCACCAACACAAACTCAAAAATTCTTCACAACTGCAATCTTCAAGAATTAACATTGCTCTGATACCATGTAGAAATTATATAACATATGCATGTATATATATAGATTCTCCTGATCTAACAATATTTATCTTCTTGCTAAATACAAAATCCTTCCAGTGTTAATCTTTTGCGGAAATTTAAAAACTCAATTTCAAACACATGAAGCAATAAAAACAATTGCACATAACATAGTTTTTTAATGGGAAATACTGAAGCTAAAAACCCCAACTATAATATATTATGTATCTTGGAGATCATATAACAATCTCATACAAAGCTTAGTACATCAAGCTCTTAGTACAATGTAGATTCATTACACACTGTCATGCAGAAATTTGCATCTCTATGCACCAATTTCTCACCACCTAACAACCTGCCTCCACTGCGCAATCCCTGCTGAATAAGACCTCTGAATGAATTCGAATTGGCCTTGCCTTGAGTGTGCAATAATCATTGGAAACTCCAATGTGTGTGTGATGCAATCAATGCATCACTATAGTCACAATAGATATTCCATCTTACCCTTTCACCTACCTCTCCACTGGGTTTCCACTGGAACTGACATGCACTGTAGTTAACTGTTGTATTTGTTCATTTGATTAGTGAGTTATTATTTGTGAATTAATTAACTAATTAATTCACTCCACTCTCACTAGTGTATCATTCAGTTAGACTAGATACAACTAGCTCAACTGAGTTTAACTCCAATAACTGAGTTAAACTGAATAACAACTCCATGAACTACTTTTCCAACTCTTTCATAAATTTTCCACTTCGGTTCTAACTGATTCCTCCATGCATGAACCACCAGTAAACCTTAGGAATTGTGTAATTCCTTGAACCCACTGATTTTCCAAATATTTATACTGAAATAAAGTGCTCCAAGAGAATAAGTTGATTTTTATTGTCGGACTATTCTTAAGAGCTAATAATAATTGACATACATCTATTTTTAGATTGACGATCTATAAATAGTATTCGCCCAATATTCTAAAAATATAATTTCATCTATCTTTCCAACTTGACCAACCATCCAAAAATAGCATCCTGCAACTTCTGAAATATGATCACCATGTCTAAAAATAGACATAGCCTAAAAGTAGACTTACACCTAAAAATTGCCTGTGGGCCCACTTAGTGAAGGTGATAGATTTTCACTAAGCTTCATCATCTTGTTGAATCTTAACAAGGTGAAAAGATGAGTTGAACTCCATGTTGGAAAAAAGAGAAGGTTTTGAAGATGCTATTGTATGTTTGAATCCAAAGTTTTCAAAATACAATTGTCATGCCTCTATGACCAAAAGAAAGGTCAAATTCAATACTTTAGAAAAATTGCATGCAAACAGTGTAAAGGGTTAGCGAGAAAAGGAAAAGGATTTTTAACATTAGGAAATGGGTTTTAAAAGATTAAATCAAAATTCCATTTTCCTATAAAGCCCATTGAACATTTCAAAAGACTCATTTTTTCCTTGAAAAGCATTGGAATTTTCAAGGAGAGAAAAAATTGTGAGTTTCCTGAGCAAAATTGGGCAAAGTATTTTGGCGTTGTGCACTCAGACTAGCATTGCGCCCCTGGAAGTTGGCACTGCGTGCTTGGAAATTTCCCTCCATACAAAATTTGAAGGCACTGCGTGCCTGGGAGGTGGTGTTGTGCACCTGGAGGAGCGCTGCACTCTTGCCCGACAGCCACTGATTGAAGAAGCCTTGGCACTACACACTCAGAACTGGCATTGCATGCTTAGGATTGGCACTGTGCCCTCAGCATTGGCACTGCGCACTTGGACAAAAGGGGTTTCTAAACCCTATAACCACTCACATCACTCCAAATATCTTCCAAACTCTTGCCAAAGGTCCTCCAAGCAAGTCTTAAGGGGTAAGTACATGTTATCACCCATCTTCAAGCAATTTTTGTGTTTTCTTAATTCAAGAGAAAAGAAACCCTAATCAAACCCTAAGTTTCAAACTAGAAATCATTGTTTTTCCATTACTTCATACTCCTTAGAAAATTGCACTGTTTGAGGGTTATCATTCATCTGAACTTATCACCACATCCATTCCCTTCATTTGCAAAATTTCCATTTCATACCCTCCCTTCATCTCATTTCACATAAGTCCTAGGGTTTTCAAAAAGAGAGTTTTCAACATGTCTGAGGGAGAGGACAGTGGCAGTGGTGGTGAGGCCCAAATTCCAAGGAGGCATGATCACAAGGGAGGAAAGATAAAAATAGATTTGAACCCCTCAATACAAGATATCTCATGGCATCTCCCCTTACTGTTTCATGCTTCAAGCATGTAGGCTGCTTTGAATTTTTTGAGAAGGTGCAGCAAGTACAAAACCACCTTGAGCTAACAAGACTTTTCATTATCAAATTGCATGGCAAACAAGTAAATCTTGTCGGGGCCACCTTTGAGTTGTCTACAGATGCCATTGCAAATGCTACAGGAATACCAAGTGTGGGAGAAGAATGGTTCAAGCAAGCAAACCTAGACATGAGTTACTTTGAGCCATATCTAAAACCTAGGTATAAATATCACCACAAGTCCATCTTTCCCTTTTCTCATATTCTTGATAGATATGCACCCATGATGAGGATAATCATGAAGTATTTCACATGTGAGGGAAGGTTCTCCCACCTCTACTCATATCACATCTGACTTCTTATGCATTTTACTAGAGTGAGGATGTTTCATATACCATATTATCTTTTCTGAAGCATTGATAAAATAGCCTACATATTGCAAAAGAGAGATCATCCTCAGCAAATGCAGAGCCTATTCCATCACTCACTTATCAAAATGGTGGTTATGCACCAACTATAACAGAAAGGCATTCCATGGGAGACCTTCATTGCCAATGAGGTTTTTACTGCTCCACAAGGCCATCATCAGCAAGATATACCTTCCTCATCTCATCCTCCCATTCCTACTTCTCCATCACTTCCTGTTGTTCCTACATCCCCTCTCACTCACATTCCTTCACCTCATGATGATCCTCCTTCATCACCTTCCCACAACCCTTCACCCTCATATCATGATGACAAAACATCAAGCAGTGATGGGGACAGTGAGACAGATGGCACTGAGATGAGTAACATAGAGCATTTTCCTTTGGCCTACTGGAGGGGCTACAACCATGTGTTTTCTGCACTTGATATGCAAGAGGCCATGCCTTCTACATCAACATAACAACTTGACAAGGGTAAGGAAAAGGCTGCAGAGTAGGTCATCATTGAAGAGGAGGATACACATGAAATTGAACAAGAGTTTCAATTGATTGACCTAGAGGATGAGAATGAGGAGAGGATCACAAACATGCTGCTCAAAAGCAAGGATGCCTAGATTAGAGAGATACAAGTTAATCTTGGTAGGGCCAAGAATGTGATCATCTATCTTGAGTTAGAGAACCAGCTGTTGGAAACAAGACAGGCCATCAGTGAGGTCAGAGAAATCAAAGCTCGGGAAGAGGCCAAAAAATCCAAGGCTATGCTATATGAGACCTTGGGCACTTTTGATGACAATGAAGATGAGGAATAATATATTCATAGGAAGAGGCCAAGGACAATTGGGTTTAAGAAGGCCTTAGCCTGGGAAAGAGAGAAAGAGACAGAGTTGGCAGAGCAGCTCACTCCAAGTGAGATGCTTGCCATGGAAATCAGCTATGATAGATAATCTTGGCTAGAGAGAGCCAATGTGCACCTAGAGGGTAAACTTGAGAAGGAAAAAAGAGACATTGACCTGCAGAAGAAGATGGCAAGGCATTATGCCATGAGGAATAGAATTGCAAGGGCCAAGCTCAAAAGAGCCCTTGCAAAGATTCAAGCACAAAATGAGGCAAAGGAGAAGAAAAAACTGGATATCCTTGCTAATGTATCCCTCCAAGCATCTTAAACATGATCAACAACATAAGTTCCAAATTTTAGCACTTGGTGCAAATTTTGAGTTTTTAACTGTTTGGATAGCAAAAAAAAGGGCCAAACACATATGCATACATGTGTGCAGGCTCTTTTGAGCCTGCTC
>JAXQQM020071340.1:0-25780 GCA_034641835.2 Pinus albicaulis
TGCTATATGTCATCTTGCATGTTTTATTTCTCTGAAGTTAGATAGCTGGAGAGGTTATGAGTTCCCTGCTCTCTAGGGTTTACTGGATTCTTGCCTTGATGTTTGCTTGCTAGGGTTAGGTCAAAGAAATATGGTATGTCATGTCTTTGTTTTTGTCTTCATGCATAATATTCCTAGAGGCCTTTCTTGTTGTAGTATTTGAAAAAGGATTCTTAATTACCCTTTGCACCTACTTTGTTCACAATTTGATGTTCACTCCACTCACCTAAGCCTTGAAGATCCATTTATCCCTATTAACTTTCCCTCCAAAGCATCCTTGACTTATTGTTGTACCTTTCTAGACCTATTGCAAACTCCATAACCCAATGGTCTAAACCTCTCCTACTCTATCTTTTTTCCTTGACAACCTACACAACCAATCAAAACAAACAAACAAACCCTAATCTTTATAACTAGCCTAAAATCAAAACCCTAAAATCTATCAAGTTACATCTTTTGCACAAAAATAGAGAGAGCCCTCTCTGAGTCCAAGAAGGCTACATCCTAGGACTCCAAAGACTGGTTTTATGTTACCCTTGTACATTTTCCCTTGCCAATCTGACAAATTATGGGGACCTAACAAGTAATTCATTAGGGGAATTTTGAGGTGTAAAATGGGCCTCCTAATGAAATTATAAAATAATAGTGGAAATAATATAATAAGATTATATTACATCATCAAATTTTAGAGGGAAAAAAGAAAAAATTGTTTTTTCAACTTGTATTTTCAAATTATCTCCCTATGGGTTTACTTAAATTTCAAGTAAAAACACTTGTTGGATGCAAAATTTGATTCCTCGTCCAAGGAGTACCCATTTTGCATATTTTTTATAGACCCTACTACATGAAAAATGAGAAATGCATGAAAAACGTGATTGCAATCATGTTTTTCATGTATTTTTCATTTTTTGTATAGTAGGGTCAATTGAAATTATGCAACATGGGTACTCCTTGGATGAGGAATTAAATTTTGCATCCAATGAGTACTCCCGCTCAAAATTTGAGTAAAAACTTAAGGAGATAAGTTGAAAACATGAGTTTAAAAAAAAAGTAGTTTTATTATTTTATTATTTTATAATATTTTTACTCTTTTACTCCAAAAATGGGGAATCCTCCCCCATGGTTGACATCATCATCCTGAATCCTATTGGTTCTTATAGATTTTATTTTGGTTTTAAGTTTTTCTTAGGAGGCCCATTTTAGACCTCAAAATTCCCCTAATGGGGCATCTTCTAGGAAAGATTTCAAGGATTTTAGCTCTCTATGGGAAGGTCAAGTTTTGGTATAGATATGCGAGAAAATCTATAGACAATGTCTTGGAAGCTTCTAGTTGATTAACTAGCAGCATCTGTGAAATAGTCTCAGTTGTGATGCTGAGGAGAATTTCACCATTATGGCTCACAATTTCTCTTTTGGATGGCACATAACTACTCTGACACCAAGAGATTAGCTCAGGGAACTAGTGTGTCTGTGGGAACATGAATTGGGGTAAGGAAGAGTCCCAAAGGCCTAATTCATCCTGTTGATCAACATATTTCTCTTTCAACTAACTGTGAATTTCGAATAAATCGAATTCATAGTTGGTATCAATGATTTTATATCTCATGTCAACTAAAGGCAAGTGATGCAGGTCTAAGGAGGGGGCAGCATAGGATTCTCTTCAGACTTCTTACCTTTGTTTTTGGGGGATTTACCCTTTGGGGCCATTATCAAACAATAGATAGAAATTAGGGACAAATAATGGCGAGATTACCTAGATAGGGAAACTATGCAGAGGTGGGGTCACTGATGGCAATCGAATGACTGTCGCTAGTTAGATTTGTGATCACTGTAACAGCTTGGATGTCTGTAGAATTCACCCAATCGTGCAAAACGGCAAGGAAAATGGATTTTGTGGCTTCTCTGTATTAAATAGCTTAATTGTTTCAAATTACCATTACAAGAGAGGTTCCATTGTAGTAGGAGCCGGAAGCATTAATGGTTGTAACAGATTGCTTATGTGGTTGGGGAGTGTCAGATGGCAGCTTTTAATTGGGAGTGATATGGAGTTTCGGGACGAATTAAACGAAAGGGATGGTTGAGGGAGTGGGGTCCGCAGGGGTGAGTTGGAAGATGATGAGTGGAGGAAGGTCGACTGAGGTGGGCAGAGTGATGGTGGGGTCAATAAAAGGTGTTGTGGCAGACAAGCGTGGTGGAGATGAAAATGGTCAACATTAGAAGACTTTTTAGAGGGGGGGGGGGCATGCGATGAGGGAAAAGGAAGGGGGGGTGTGAAACAATGTGAGGGAAAAATGTAGGGGTGTGGGCTCAACCTTTTCGAACCCCCCCCCCCCCAATGAGAAAAGCGCGATGGAGCTCGTTGGGTCTGAAAGCACTCCCTGTCGTTTTTATGGGCATGGGAATATTTCCGTCGTCCATCCTTATCTAAAGTTCAAACATTGCATAAAACATTTATATCCTAGGCCTTATTACATGCACTTACAGTGCGATTAAGCTTAAAAAAATCTTAATTAACTTTAATAACCTTTAAAGACTTTTTTCCTACTAATGCTACATTTGAATTAGCAGAGCATTTTTTTTTTCCTCAGTTAATCACAATTAAGTTGTGTGATTAACTCCACTAATCAAACTCAATCATGATTAAACTGTGTGATTGATTTATTCACTAACCTAATCTATTTTATTATAGTCAAATCACGATTAAACAATGTGATTAGACTAACTATTTCTACCTATCCAATTACAATGTGGCATTTTGGCTTGCAACACATTTATTTAAAATTTCTAAGTGTTCACTGAAGCAATTTTTATTTCTTGAGTGGCATATATGCTTGCTCACTCCTATACATTCTTTAGGGGTTTTCTTTCATTTTCCTTTTTTTCATTATTCTAATTTTATTCTTCACATATACATTATTTTTATATTCTCTTTTCATTTCTTTATACATTTTTTATTTTTTGTTCTTTTTGCTTTGTAAATCATTTGTAAAATACAATATTATTTACAATTTCATCAGCTGAAAGAAAATAGACAATCATCAATTGAACCTATGAATAATAGGACCCTAATAGATGCATTGAAAAACACGTTGACCCATACACCATTGTTGCATCCGCCTGATTATCATCGAGATTACTTTTTGTATTTAGCTGCCTCTGATGCCACCATTGGCATGGTGCTATTTCAGGAAGATGAATCTAGTGTTGAACGTGTGATCTACTATTTGAGTAGGAATCTCACAAAAACTGAAATAAAATATGCACATGTGGAGAAATTGGCCTTGGCAACCATTCAAGTTGTCCAACATTTCCATCAATGTATACTCTTATGCAAAACAACTATGATCTATGATTGCAACGCTATGATATACATTATTACCATAAATTTTCTAGGGGAGAAATACTCTAAATGGATTGTTATCCTGCAAGAGTCCGATTTATAATTCAAAATATCTAAGTCTAAGAAAAAAATTGGTATTTTTTTAATTATTGTGTGACTTTCCATATACTCAGACAAAAATTGTGGCATAGGATTCTCTTCCAGACGAATCTCTCTTTCTTATCATTACTTTATATCCCTGGTATGGAGATATCATTATATATCTTCAAACTTATAATTTTCGGCCTGAATTGTCTCAAACCGATCATCGTCAAATCTAGTACCAATCCCAACAATATACTATTGTTGGCGATACACTTTATCATCATGGTGTTGATTCCATATTTCGATATTGTTTGACACACAGAGATGTCGAGAAGGCATTAAATGAATTCCATTCTGGAGCTTGTGGTAGTCATATGTCATGGTTTTCCACTACCCAAAAAATATTGTGTGTTAGCTATTTATGGCTCTCAATGTTTAAATATTTCATAATTGTGGTTTAGAAGTGCCATAATTGTTAGGTTTACGATCGCAATATGTGTTTGCCTCCAACTCCTCTTCACCCGATCATAGTTGTGAGCCCATTTACTAAATGGGGCATTGATTTTTTTACATGTAACCCTCACTCGGTCGGGGGGCATGGGTATATTATTCTCGCAGTAGATTATTTTACAAAATGTATCGAGGTGATGCCTACATATAAGGACGATGATGAAACTACATCCATTTTCATATTCAATCATATAATTTCTAGGTTCGGCGTACCACAATTCATCATTACGGATCATGGTAGCCACTTTCAAAACTTTATGATGACCGAACTTTCTACACAGATAGGCTTGCACCATGACAGCTCTACTCCTTATTATCTACAAGTGAATGGCCAAGTAGAAGTTGTTAACATGGTTTTGACCAAATTATCAAAAGGATTTGCGGCATTCATAAACTAAATTGGCATAATATGCCCTTTTCATCCTTGTGTGCATGTCGTACCTCTGCAAAAGCATCGACTGGTTTTACTCCCTTACAACTTTTTTACGGGTTAGAGGCAGTTTTTCCAATTGAATGTGAAATTTTGTCATTGAAACTGGCCATTAGGTTGTTACTAGCTACCTCTGCAGCGAAGGAACTTTTTTTTTACTTGGCATGAATAGATGATACTCTTCGTGATGTTGCACTAGCTAGTGAGGCTCATAAGAAACATGTTAAGGCTCAGTTTGATCAAAACGTGAATCCTCATTCATATTCGGAAGGTGACCTAGTTTTGGTCTATGATCAAGCGCATGATAAGTTATGTGTTGGTAAATTCGAACCTATGTGGCATGTTCCTTACATTGTTAAACATGTACTAGCCAAAGGGGCATATGAATTAGTAGACTATTTTGGTGTTTCTTTAGGAGAGCCTAGGAATGGTCTCTACCTAAAGAAGTATTATGCGTGATTTATCTCGTGAATGTTTTTTGTACCTTACTTGTATCATATTTTTATGAGTGTGTGCATTAGTTTTTTCTTCTTTTACGACTTCCTACTACGTCTCGTGCTTATCTTATGTTACACTTTATTTGCAGATATCGATGTTCCTTCGGGCTTACATTGTCTTTGTTGATGACGCTAGTCGTAGTACTTGGAATATTGCTTTCGCGGCTTGGGATATTTATTGCCCACTGATGAGTTAGTTTCTATTCATGGGATATGCCTTCGTCGAACAACAAACAAAATAGCATAATATAGTGCATTAATTGAACTATTATCTGATGCCATCTCATTTGGAATTCGTCATTTGATTGTTAGGTTAGATTCACAACTCATAGTATTACATTTAATTGGTGTCTATGCAGTAAGAAGCTAAAAAATGTTAAGAATTTTTTTACAGGTCTGTCTCTTGGAAAGACAGTTTGATTACATTGAATATCAACATATTCCGAGAAATTTAAACACATTAACTAATACATTGGAAAACCATGTGTTAAATAGAAATTTGCAACATTTGTAAATAAAAAAATATCCATCCACATATTGAACAAGATAAACTGAAATGATTAGTAGTCTCCATTAGGTAATATAGTCTGTAAAAAATGTCATCCAAAGACATGAGGCCTCGTGGTTGTTGGCCACCTATAAAATTTGTTCTATCAAAAGGTGGCCAAAACATTTTTTAGCCTTCAAGAAACAGTTTATTTACCAAAATGTTATCTCTTGAAGCCTCTTGAAGACCTCATGCCCTTGTCTAAAAATCTTCACTGTTGTTTCCCTTCAGAACTCAGAAATTCTGCTAAAATTCCATGAGAAAAGACTGCTGCAAAATACCCTTTTTTCCTCTTCCTCCACTCAGAAACTAACCTTCACTTTTACTCTATTTTTCCCCATCATTTTCCTCTATTTTCCATTTTCCTCATCTCCCCTTCATAAAATCCACCTTGCAGAGTTTAAAACTCCTCTTTGAACTCTGCTGAAAACCTCAAATCCGTTTGCAAACCATTGAAATTCCATAAAAAATGCCTTTTTGTATTACAGACTTAAGCCCCCTTGGGCTAAGTCCTAAACCACTTCCCCATTATATGCCCTGGTGCTAGAACCAGGCGCTAAGCCTTTAAAAGCACTTATCGCATCGCAAAAATCCAAGTGCACAAGTCTTTTTGCCATTACAAAAACTCCGATGCGATTAAGCCCCGTGTTTATAAACCTCGATCATATTATTTTTCCATACAACCCGAGTGCCCGCAGTCGAGCGCTATAACATTATATATATCCATTCCCGATTCATTTTTTCCTTTGTAAATCCGAGAACCCACTTACCCAAAGTTTTGGTCTAAATGCGCCGAGTTATGACTTTTAAATGAAAAATGGGTAGATTGAAAGACAGCATCAAAAGTTCCGATGCAATTGAGTCCCTTTATTAAAAATCCGCCCCCTCCGCTTTTCATTCCATATAAATTTCACCCAGGACCAAGTGTTGAGAGTCTGGAGGCGCTAATCGCATCGCAAGTTTCAATTGGTTAGATTGAAAGACCGGGCCCGACAGTTCCAATGCGATTGGACCTTTTATATATACACCCCGGGCATATTATATTTCACAGAGACCAAAGGCCCCGTAGTCGGGCGCTTATCCATATCATTTCATATATATTTCGCCCGACAGCAAAACTTTGTTTTATATTGAAAATTTGGGTTTTCATGAAGTGTTAATGTTTTCTGCCATCTATGATGAAAAACAAATCTTCGTCGTCATTCTCGAGCCGATCAAACGGCCCACGCAATATCGCATCGCAAATTTTTGATAGGCGCATTTCCATTTCATGCCACCCCCGATTGTGATGGACCGATCACGCAATCGCATCGGCCACTCCCCGATCGCGCAATCGCATCGGCAATTTCTATTGCACCCTTACTCTCTCCCCGCCAATTGCGATCCTCTGATTGAAACTGGACCGTCTACATGTCCAGATCGGACGGACCAGATCTTTCTCGCATGGTTTCATCACCTTTCGCCTTTCCACTTTATGTTTTCGACTAATCCCCACCGTCGATCTCCGCGCGATCAACGAATCTGATTTATTCTCTTCCTCCACTCTCTTTTTGACCGCCTCTAATGAATCCCAACCGTTGGATGATGCCATCCAATGGCCCTGCTCTCTTCCCATGCCCTCTGAAGCAGTTTACCCAATAATGCAAGATTTTATAATATAGTTTTGTATTTTGCAGGTGTTGAATGGGTTTTTCTATCATATTAAAGAGAAAGCCGAAGGCTAGGAATGGAGATTCCCGTGCCTTTGATTCATCGAAGGGAACCATTCGCTGGGCTCAAACTCCACGTCTCATCAATGTTTCATGAGGCATTGATGCCATATGAGCCCTACGCGGCCTGCACATCAACAAGACACAGCAATACATAAAAGAAGAAAAGAGTATTAGTGTTAAAAGATCTAAGCCAAAGTAGAAACTCGTGTTTGAAGATTTCCTAGCACAGTTTGAAGGATTGAGGCACACATTCAGCAAATCAAAAGCCTTAATCCACGGATAAAGACGTCATAAAGACCCGAAGACACAGGTTAAGCATGATCAAACCTAAAACATAGATCTCAAGTAAATCAAAGGTGTTTTAGGAAAAGACGAATACATTTGTCAATCCGAGAAAGCCTCCACCGCCCCAAGCAGAGGCAAATCGAACCCGCTCTAGCTCCTAAAGGCACCTGCAGCCTCACAGAAATCAAAGAAGGCTTAGTCATTACCTAAACAAGAGGTGTTTACCTGAAGACAACTAAACAATTAATACAAATCAAAGATCTTATCTCTAATTGTCGGAAAAACTATTTTTAAAGATTAAGAACATCCCAGAAGCAAATATTTTCGATCATTAGGCCTCGGGGAGCATAAACAGAGTTACTTCAACATGACACAGAGCCTCAAAAGTCAACAAAGGCTCCCACCGAGCTTAATTCATAAATGTAAATCAATTAAATACAGACAGATCATCTGTAAACTTCTTCATTGAGCCCCTCAAAGGCCGAGAAGTATTAAGTCTGTATTAATTGACTCAAGAGATCTATTATTAGATCCCACCTACTCATTCTTCTATAAATACTTCTGTAGAAGATGAGAAATTTTTGGTCTCTGGACATCTGATTGCATGTAATATTTTTCTGAAGCTACTGATGCCCTATTTGCAAATTGAAGATACATAAGCTGATATGAGAAGTTTGAAGTTGTAGAGACGCACCGGGCTTGCTGATTGTAACTGGTTTGAACATCAAATACAAGCTGTTGATTCATGGGATCCTGATTTATGTCAATGGTGATGTGTTCCTCACTGTCAATTGTTATTTTCTTTAATGTTTTCACTCTGTCCACTTTCTCTGATAAAGAACAGCAAACATGGAGCTAGGATTTACTCTCAACAGTACCCTACTCTTACTGAAAGCTTTATTTCTATGTTTTCTTCATTTGAAAGTTCTCTTTAAAGAGTATATTAAAGCAGGTTGGTTTCAAAGCACTCGCCTGATCTAGATTGCTCTTTGTGATTATTATCTATGTTTTCCTTTAAAGTATATTAAAGCAGGTTGGTTTCAAAGCACTTGCCTGATCTAGATTGCTCTTTGTGATTATTATCCGTGTTTTCCTTTAGAATATGCTGAAAGCAGGGTAGTTTCGAAGCACTCACCTGATCTTAAGCTATTCCTCCTGTTTTTTAAATGTTTTCAACTGAAATTACTTCAATGCAGGCTAGTTTCAAAGCACTTACCTGATCTTAGAATACTTTTATGTTTTTCCTTAAGTACATGCCGAAGCAAGATATTTTAAAAGCACTTACTTGATCTTAGGTTGTTCACTGTTCTTCATTTGTTTTATTCTCCATTTCCTATCTGTTTCATTCCATAAAATCAACTTAAGAGATCCTTTTGACATAAGTGACTTGCCCCATGGATCCTTCTTGAACCTTGTTGTCCAATTAAAAATCCTCCTATGACTCCATAGCCCAATGGGTTAAAACTGTTTTTGCCCTTTCTGTCAGCCGAATCATTCCTTCATTTGCATAAATCCTCACCCTTTATTTTGAACTGCCTTCACCTTCATCATGTCTTTTCCCAACCAAAAAAAAAAAAAAAAAAACCATGCTCTTCATAACTATTCTAATATCACATTTAGGCTTTAAATATCACATCTTTAAACTCATTCATAGAGAGATCCCTCTCTGGATTCAGGAGGGCTAGATCCTTGAATCCCAAAGCGGTTTGATGTTGTCTTGTCTTTTGTTCTTGCCAATCTGGCCAAAACATAGGAACCCAAACATAATGGCGACTCCACTGGGGAACAGTTAATATTCATTCTAAAAATCCCTGAGTACAAGTAGCTCTCTTCAAGCAATGGTAATCATGATAAAACTTGTTTGAATTAGTGACAAACTAAGGAAAACTTAAGATTCTCATAAGTCCTTATCAAACCTTGAAGTATCAGCTGACTTAGCCATAAGAGTAGATTGTTTTTTAACCGTAGCTACGTTTTGAAACAGTTTCAGGACACTCTTTAGAACCCATAGCACTGACAATAACTCAGAAAACCAAAAATATTTCAGATTGGTATTCAATAAACATGGTAGTGGACCATAAAACCTTTTACCTCCAAAAGAGCTAAAAACTTCCACTTGGCGACTCCACAATCCTATAGACTTTAAGACTCCACTGGGAGGACCCGTAATCATTATAAATTCCTTCAAACTCAGTAAGAGGGCTTTAGGATTAAAGTTTTCTTAGCGAAAGATTAGTTAAACCTCTCAAAGATTGTCATATCTGGTTAACACCTTTCTTATTTAGTTGGGTATGAAAAACACAGCATAGTGGCTCTTATAAGGATTCATACTAGAGCTCACCCTGACCCAAACCCACCTGAGACATTTGATAACCCTGAAAGATTACTTAGGAAGTCTCCTAAGATAAAAAATTTCAATTGTTTTCAAATCACCCTTGAGAGCTAACTCAGTTCCTGAAAATCTTTCAGCTCTACAGCAATCACCAGTGGATCTAAGAAATACATTTAGAACACGGTCACTCGATGATTCAAATCATCTAGATTCAGAGTCTTCACTTTCATCCCCAGAACAAAGTGAACATCCTGGTAGTAGAGAAACCACACCACCTGATTTGCATTTCCTTCTCAATTTAGGTGTCTCTCATCCAAGATCAACTCAGCAATCTATCCCTGGTCCATCCACATCTTTTCATCCAACATCCACTGTCCAAACCACTCCACTCCAGCCCATTGTCCCTTTTGTTAATCCATCTCTTGCGAATCCACCTCCACCTCCAATCATGGCAGCATGGTATGCCCCCTTGGTGCTGCCCCAGCCTTTAGCTCCTTTACCCAATGAATATCAGTCTAAAATTCCTCATTTCACTGGTAAAGAATCCACCACCGCTCAACACCATGTAGATAGAATGGGAGATTCCTTTGACTACATGGAAATAGAGGATGAAACAATTAAGATGAGGATCTTCGCTCAGAGTTTAGGAGGAGAAGTGAAGAAGTGGTTTAAAGCTTTGCCTCCTAATAGCATTAATGATATTCCCACATTACATCAAACTTTCATAAACAAATGGGAAGTTAGAAGCAACCCTCTCCAAATCCTAACCGAATATAAGAATATTAAAAGAAATCTAGGAGAGAGTGTCCAGGACTATTCTACAAGATTTAATAGTATCTACAATGCTCTTCCACCACACATGAAACCTCCCCAAGGGATGGCCCTAGTAAAATACCCTGAAGGCTTTGATGCTGATATGGCCTACTAGCTTAGGGATAGAGATTATAATACATTGGAAGACATACAAAAAGGAGCAGTGAGTGTTGAGGCAAACCTGATTGAGAAAAAAACAAGGATGAGGGCTGAGAAAAAGGTAACCTATAGGGATGACAGCACAGCTTCTGCATCTGATCCCAAATTTGATAGTCTAGCCAAAACCATGGAGAGACTAGGAAAAATGGTAGGAAATTTGACTATCCAAGTCAACAATCAGAACAGGAACCAAAATCAAAACCAGAACTTTAGGAGAAATAACCCCCCAAATAGACAAAGAGACTCTGATCGAAAGGTCATCCCTCCATTTCAAGAGAACTTCCTTGATGAGGATGAAGGAATAATAGAGGAGTCAGAGGAAACTGACATGAATATGATGGATGTGGATGAACTAGACCACACCTTTCCCACAGAAGAAAACTAAACCTCATACTCACATTGGAATGAGGAAGGGTTGGAAACTGAGGACTATAGGTTAGGATTCGAAAGTGCCATCATGCAGGTCCGAGAACAATATGACCTCAGGAGAAAAAAGAACATAGATGATCCCAAACCAAAGGCCTCTGAAATCACCATTAAGAAACAGCCTAGAAAGACTCCTAAAGTGACTGCTGAAAGAAATAAACCGGCAACTGAGAATTCTGGTAAAAAAAAAGATAAGGACATCCTAACCAGTGACAAATTAAGTCAAGAACCTAGTAGCACTAGCATTGCAGCTAATGCTCCTGATAAAACAACTTCAAACATTGTACACACTGAAAATCAGCAACCTGATATTGCTGATAAAACGGTGCCCAACAAGATAGAATTGAATCTTTCAAAGAGTCAGTCTGCTTTTAATTTGGAAAGTGAGATTGCCAAAATTAAAATTTATGTCCCTCTCGTTGAGTTGGCCACCCAGGATGTATATAAGAGTCAAATTTTGAAAGCTTTAAACTCAGGAGAAAACAGTGACACCGTCAATCTGAATGATGAGCAACCAGCTCTCTTGTTCGGCCCAAAAATTGAAGGGAAATTTCAAGAAGGGGTAGTACCTCCTTTTTATGTCAGCCTCAATATCCATGACAAAATCCTGCATAATACTATGCATGACTCTGGAGCCTCACACAACCTTATGCCAAAGGTGATAATGGAAAGGCTAGGACTAGAAATAACCAGACCTTACAAGGATTTATATTCTTTTGACTCTAGCAGAGTGAAGTGCCTTGGCCTAATCAAAGACCTTTGTGTGAGTTTGACTCAAATCCCAGCCAAGTGCATGGTTATGGATGTTGTGGTGGCTGATGTGCCTCCTAAGTATGGCATGTTGTTGTCAAGATCATGGGGTGCCAAGCTGCAAGGTACAATGCAGATGGATGGTACATATGCCACTATCCCTGTCTTTAGCCAGCTTAGAATACTATACAGAGAGGCGCACATGAAATTCATGGTCAGTAGCCCAGAAAAGCCCTAAAATTCTCCCCTTTACTCTGTCCATACAGACCTGGATTCGTTTATCCTTTACAATAATGAATCCAAAAATAAGCCAAAGCTAGAAGACAGCGACTCAGATAACCAGTTAGAGGCCCCAAATCTAGAAATAATGGCAGTTCTAGATATGGAAGAAAACAAGAGAGAAAATTTTGAACAGTGCGTTGAAGCAACAAACCAGAGTGAACAAAGCCAAGAGTGCGAACAACAGACTACCCGTCACGCTGAACTCCATGAAAATCCCGAGGAACAAGACCCATCATGACATGTTGCGGATCTCAGAACAGAACATAATGATGAACAAGGCAATAGGGATGAAAACGATGTCAACCTTACAAACAATCCCTTATGGTGCATGAACTTTGACGGGTCTTGCACTAAAAAGAGTGCGGGAGCTGGGGTATGGTTGGTCGACACTGAAAACAATTACTCCGAGAGCCATGCTTTCAGGCTAGATTTCAAATTCACTAACAACATCACAAAGTATGAGGCTCTCATCCTAGGATTGCGTTTATTGAAAGAACTAAGAGCCAAGAAGATAATTGTTCATGAAGACTCAGAATTAGTCATCAAACAGCTAAATGGAGAGTATGTCGTTAAGCATCCTAGACTAAGGGTATACCGAAATAATGCCATAGATTTCCTGAACACGTTTATAAAATATGAGCTCGTGTTTGTCCCAAGGAGTCAAAACATAATTGCAAACGGATTGGCCTGTGTGGCTAGTTCCTATTAGGAATCACCTAGTCACAAACAGATCACCATTCAAACAAAATATAGACCTGCAGTGCCAAATAATGAGAAATATTGGCAGGTCTTTGAGGGCGACAAGCAGATAGAGGATTTCCTGCTTGGCAGGAACGAGTTTGAATTATCTAATTCAAATTCTAAATCTAATGAAAATTTCCAGAACGAAGAGTCCCCTGAGGAATAGGAACCGTCCGGTTCCGTAAAAATCAACACGCTAATTAAATAAATTGGAGCTCATACTGAAGAGTACGAGGACGCAGAAAACGAAGACATTGAGGTACTGTCGTCAAAGGAAAAGAACATACCTAGGGGGCTAGCACCATTAGAAGACCTGTTTGATTTTAATGACGTAGCAAAGAAACCCACTGTAGAATACACAGAGTCTGATGTCGAGGAATGCAACGTAGGCACCGAGGATAAGCCTAAAATGATTAAAATAGCTAGGTCCTTGCCAGCAGACATGAAAAATAAATACATTGACTTATTTAAAGATTTTGTTGATGTGTTTGCCTGGAGCTATGAGGACTTAAAAGCCTACGATACAGAAATCATCCAGCATAAGATCCCATTGAAAGAAAACCAAAAACCCTTTAGGCAAAAACTGTGTCAAATTAGCCCAATACAACTGCCTCTAGTAGAAAAGGAAATCAAGAAAATGTATGAGGCAGGAATCATTGTGTCTGTGAGGTTTACAGATTGGGTTTCTAACCTTGTAGCCGTAAGGAAAAAGATAGGAGAAATCAGACTGTGCATTTATTTCAGAAACCTTAACAGAGCCTCCCTAAAAGACAATTACCCTTTACCCAAAATGGAACACATCCTACAAAGGGTAGTTGGTTCAAAGAGGATTTCTCTGTTAGATGGTTTTTCAGGGTATAACCAAGTTTTAGTACTCCCAGAAGACCAACTCAAGACAGCTTTCAGCACTCCTTGGGGCACTTTCATGTGTGTGAAAATGCCTTTTGGATTAATGAATGTTGGGGCCACTTTTCAAAGGGCCATGGACATTGCATTTTCAGAGGAGATAGGGCACTCATTGTAATGTACCTTGATGACATAACAGTTTATTCCAAATCTGATGAAGGGCACCTTAAACATCTAAGAAAGGTCCTGGAAAAGTGCAGAAGGTTTGGACTAACTTTAAATCCCAAAAAGATAGTGTTTGGCCTGCAAGAGGGTAAACTCCTTGGCCATATTATATCATAAAAAGGGATTAAAATAGATCAAAAAAGAGTTGAGGGAATACTACAGATTAGCCAACCAAGGAACATAAAATAATTACAGTCCTTTATTGTAAAGATTAACTTCTTAAGGAGGTTTATTCCCAACTTAGCAGAGCTCCTTAGAAACATGACTAATATGCCCAAAAAAGAAGTAGGAGTGAAGTGGACTGTAGAAGCCAAAAGATCCTTTGAATTGGTAAAACATGCACTCACCCGAGCACCAGTCCTAATCAGCCCTGACTTTTCAAAAGATTTCCTTATTTTCTCCTTTGCCTAAGAGCATACCGTGGCTGCAATCCTGTTGCAGAAAAACCCAAAGGGACAGGAACAGCCTATTGCTTTTTTCAGCAAGGCTGTAAGGATGCACCCTTGAAATATAACATAATGGAAAAACAGGCCTATGCTTTGGTAAAGGCCTTAAAAGACTTCAGGGTGTATATTCTGCATTCCCACATCATTGTTTATGTGCCTAACATAGTGGTAAAAGACATCTTGTCACAAGACCCAGATGGAAAGAGGGGCAAATGGATTGCTGTAATATTAGAGTATGATTTGGAAATCAAACCCACAAAACTCATTAAAGGTCAGCGCTTAGATCAATTAATGGCTGAATCTAATCTACAAGCCCTTGACATTAACATGGTAGATGCCTTGGATGAACAGGAAGAATTACCTGCTCCCACTGTGGAAGAGCAGTTCCAAAACTCACCTTGGTATGCTGACATCTTGTATGTGCTTACAAATCTTAATGCTCCTCCTGATTTATCAAAAACAAAGGCAAGGTTTTTAAATTTGAAAGCTAGGAACTATTTCATTTTAAATGAATGTTTATATTGGAAAAATGCTAATGGTTTATTGCTTAAATTTTTTCCTGAAGTTGATGCAGAGAGGATCAAGCGTGAATTCCATGAAGGAGAGTGTGGAGGTCATCTCTACTAGAAAACCACAGCCAATAAAATCCTTAGAGCTGGCTATTACTGGCCCACCCTCTTCCAAGATGTCCATAAAAGGATAGTTGCCTGTCACAAATGCCAAATTTTTGAGGGCAAAAGAAAACTCCTTCCTTTACCATTACAACCTATCACTATTGAAGCTCCTTTTCAACAATGGGGCCTAGATTTCATAGGATAAATCCATCCTGCTTCATCTGCCCAACACAAAAGGATTCTCACAGCCATTGACTACTTCACAAAGTGGACAGAGGCCATCCCTTCTAGGAATGCCACAGATTCTGTCATTATAAAATTTCTTGAAGACCATATCCTGTCTAGATTCGGCTGCCCTAGGAAGATTATTACTGATAACGCTGCTGCTTTTGGTTCCAAAAAGATGATTGATTTTTGTCACAGGTATCAGATTACACTTGGTCATTCTACTGCTTATTACCCTCAAGGAAATGGGCTAGCAGAATCATCAAATAAAAGTTTGGTGACCATCATCAAGAAGCTGCTTGAAGAGAATAAAAAATCATGGCATAAAAAGTTGGCGCATGCTTTGTGGGTAGACAGATTGACCACAAAGAAGTCCATTGGAATGTCCCCTTACCAACTTGTTTAAGGAGTAGATGTAGTGTTTCCTACCAGCCTAGGTGTACTAGTGATAAAATTAGTCCAATAAATACAGTCAGAAGAGGACAGCATGGTAAGGAGGATAAATCAGACAATACATCTCTAGCAGACAAGGGAAGAGGTCTACAACAGAGCTCAAAGGGTGAAAGAGAACATAAAGAAGTTGTTTGACAAGAGAACAAAGGCTTGTGACTTCAACATTGGAGACAAGGTACTCAAGTGGGACTCCAAAAGAGAATATAAGGGTAAACATGGCAAATTTGACAATTTGTGGCAAGGTTCGTACATTATTCAGTCCACCATTGGTCCAAATGCCTTTTTTTTGCAAGAGTTAGATGGCACAGATCTGTTTGGGGGTCCTGTCAATGGCAGGGTACTCAAGAATTACTACTGCTGAGTTCAATTTAAAAGCTTTCATTTCCATTGTAAACACCATTGCTTTGTTTAATGTCACAAAAGGAAAAAATATAAAAACAATGAAAGATAGAAAAGAGGGCAGATTGTAAAAAACAATAAAGGTACAGCCCCATACCAAAAAAGAGAAATAAATTCTGAAAGTGTGCAAGCCTAAATGCCACTCCTGAAAAACACACTTCTAGTTAGTCAAACAGCCTAATCTTGACTAATTAGTTTTAAATTTACTGTTGATAGGATAGGGAATTCGATTTGCCAAAATGTTTAATCTTGGCTTATCAATAGGTAGATTAGGATAGAAATTAAAGGTTCAAACACGCTCAAAATCTGAACCTAAGTTTCCAAATAAAATGACTCAAATCTGTTTCAAATTCTGAGTCAAAAAAGATGTAAATCTGGTTCTAATTAGCTCAAAATCTTAACCAGCGAACAAGGAAGAAACAACTCAAACAAGAGTCAAAACGGAGCTGTAAAAAGGTGAAGGAAGTGCTTGAAATTTCAGATCTTAAGCCTTCCATTTTGATCTAAATTTTCTGCAAAATAAATATCTATGTGCAGCTTGTTTTTTATGCCATAGATCACAGCAAGTCAAACAGCTTAATCTTGACTTGACTTTTTTTAAATTTCTGTTGTAGAATTTAGAGAATAAAATCTATTGGTCAGTTTAATCCCAATAGATGGTAGATTAGGTAGAGAATTATATGGACTCAACTATTTAATCTGAGTCCATGGAGAAATAAGGAGTAGAAATAGATTAGATTTCCCGTTTTCAAAAGAATAAAATGTTGTAAAAGAGTTTGCCAATCCAAGTGCACTCTAATGAAGAAAAAATGTTAGATCAGTAGGATTGGGTAGGTAGAAAGCTTTTTGATGAAGATCCATTGTTTTTCAATGCTGCTAACACATTTCAGAGCAAAGGAAGGTCATCTAAGGAAATAAAGGCAGCCCAATGGATAAAGCATTGATCAGCCTCCCATAGAAATGCAGGTCTGAGGTTCTTGATGCCTTCAAGTAGGCACCATCCTCAAGTGGAGCCACTGTTGGCCACCTATAAAATTTGTTCTATCAAAAGGAGGCCAAAAACATTTTTAGCCTTCAACAAATATTTTATTTACCAAAATGTTATCTCTTGAAGCCTCTTGAAGACCTCATGCCCTTGTCTAAAAATCTTCATTGTTGTTTCCCTTCAGAACTCAGAAATTCTGCTAAAATTCCATGAGAAAAGACTGCTGCAAAATCCCCTTTTTCCCCTTCCTCCACTCAAAAACTAACCTTCATTTTTATTCTCTTTTTCCCCGTCATTTTCCTCTATTTTCCATTTTCCTCATCTCCCCTTCATAAAATCCACCTTGCAGAGTTTAAAACTCCTCTTTGAACTCTGCTGAAAACCTCAAATCCTTTTGAAAACCATTGAAAATCCATAAAAAATGCCTTTTTTTATTACAGACTTAAGCCCCCTTGGGCTAAGTCCTAAACCACTTCCCATTATATGCCCTGGTGCTAGAACCAGGCACTAAGCCTTTAAAAGCTCTTATCGTATCGCAAAAATCCAAGTGCGCAAGTCTTTTTTCCATCACAAAAACTCCGATGCGATTAAGCCCCATGTTTATAAACCCCGATCATATTAGTTTTCCATACAACCCGAGTGCCCGCAGTCGGGCGCTATAACATTATATATATCCATTCTCGATTCATTTTTTCCTTTGTAAATCCGAGAACCCACTTACCCAAAGTTTTGGTCTAAATGCGCTGAGTTACGACTTTTAAATGAAAAATGGGTAGATTAAAAGACCGTATCAAAAGTTCTGATGCGATTGAGTCCCTTTATTAAAACTTCGCCCCCTCTGCTTTTCATTCCATATAAATTTCACCCGAGACCAAGTGTTAAGAGTCTGGAGGCGCTAATCCCATCGCAAGTTTCAAATGGTTAGATTGAAAGACAGGGCCTGACAATTCCGATGCAATTGGCCCTTTTATATATACGCCCCGGGCATATTATATTTCACAGAGACCAAAGGCCCCGCAGTTGAGCGCCTATCCATATCATTTCATATATATTCTGCCCGACAGCAAAACTTTGTTTTATATTGAAAATCTGGGTTTTCATGAAGTATTAAGGTTTTTCGCCATGTATGATGAAAAAAAAATCTTCGTTGTCGGTTTTGAGCCGATCAAATGGCCCGCGCAATATCGCATCACAAATTTTTGATAGGCATGTTTCCATTTCATGCCACCCCCGATTGCGATCGACCGATAGCGGAATCGCATCGGCCACTCCCCGATCGCGCAATCGCATCGGCAATTTCTATTGCACCCTCACTCTCTCCCCGCTGATTACGATCCTCCGATTGAAACTGGACTGTTGACGTATCCAGATCAGACAGCCCAGTTCTTTCTCGCATGGTTTCATCGCCTTTTGCCTTTCCACTTTATGTTTTTCGACTAATCCCCACCGTCAATCTCCGCGCGATCGACGGATCTGATTTATTCTCTTCCTCCACTCTCTTTTTTACCACCTCTAATGAATCCCAACCATTGGATGATGCCATCCAACGGCCCTGCTCTCTTCCCATGCCCTCTGAAGCAGTTTACCCAATAATGCAGGATTTTATAATATAGTTTTGTATTTTGTAGGTGTTGAATGGGTTTTTATATCATATTAAAGAGAAAGCCGAAGGCTGGGAATGACGATTCCCGCGCCTTTGATTCATCAAAGGGAACCATTCTCTGGGCTCAAACTCCACGTCTCGTCAATGTTTCATGAGGCATTGATGCCATATGAGCCCTGCGCGGCCTGCACATCAACAAGACACAGCAATACATAAAAGAAGCAAAGAGTATTAGTGTTAAAAGATATAAGCCAAAGTAGAAACTCGTGTTTGAAGATTTCCTAGCATAGTTTGAAGGATTGAGGGACACATTCAGCAAATCAAAAGCCTTAATCCACAGATAAAGACGTCATAAAGACCAGAAGACACAGGTTAAGCATGATCAAACCTAAAACATAGATCTCAAGTAAATCAAAGTTGTTTTAGGAAAAGACAAAGAAATATGTCGATCCTAGAAAGCCTCCACCGCCCCAAGCAGAGGCCAATCGAACCCTCTCTAGCTCCTAAAGGCACCTGTAGCCTCACAGAAATCAAAGAAGGCTTAGTCATTACCTGAACAAGAGGTGTTTACCTGAAGATAGCTGAACAATTAATACAAATCAAAGATCTTATCTCTAATTGTCGGCAAAACTATTTTTAAAGATTAAGAATAGCCCAGAAGCAAATTTTTTCGATCATTAGGCATCGGGGAGCAGAAACAGAGTTACTTCAACATGACACAGAGCCTCAAAAGTCAACAAAGGCTCCCACCGAACTTAATTCATAAATGTAAATCAATTAAATACAAACAGATCATCTGTAAACTTCTTCATTGAGCCCCTCAAAGGCCGAGAAGTATTAAGTCTGTATTAATTGACTCAGGAGATCTATTATTAGATCCCACTTCCTCATTCTTCTATAAATACTTCTATAGATGATGAGCAATTGTTGGTCTCTGGACATCTGATTGCATGTAATATTTTTCTGAAGCTACTGATGCCCTATTTGCAAATTGAAGATACATAAGCTGATATGAGAAGTTTGAAGTTGTAGAGACCCACCGGGCTTGCTAATTGTAACTAGTTTGAACATCAAATACAAGATGTTGATTCATGGGATCCTGATTTATGTCAATGGTGATGTGTTCCTCACTGTCAATTGTTATTTTCTTTAATTTTTTCACTCTGTCCACTTTCTCTGATAAAGAACAGCAAACATGGAGCTAGGATTTACTCTCAACAGTACCCTACTCTTACTGAAAGCTTTATTTCTATGTTTTCTTCATTTGAAAGTTCTCTTTAAAGAGTATATTAAAGCAGGTTGGTTTCAAAGCACTCGCCTAATCTAGATTGCTCTTTGTGATTATTATCTATGTTTTCCTTTAGAGTATATTAAAGCAGGTTGGTTTCAAAGCACTTGCCTGATCTAGATTTCTCTTTGTGATTATTATCCATGTTTTCCTTTAGAATATGCTGAAAGCAGGGTAGTTTCGAAGCACTCACCTAATCTTAAGCTATTCCTCCTGTTTTTTAAATGTTTTCAACTGAAAGTACTTCAATGCAGGCTAGTTTCAAAGCACTTACCTGATCTCAGAATACTTTTATGTTTTTCTTTAAGTACATGCCGAAGCAAGATAGTTTAAAAGCACTTACTTGATCTTAGGCTGTTCATTGTTCTTCATTTGTTTTATTCTCCATTTCCTATATGTTTCATTCCATAAAATCAACTTAAGAGATCCTTTTGACATAAGTGACTTGCCCCATGGATCCTTCTTGAACCTTGATGTCCAATTAAAAATCCTCCTATGACTCCATAGCCCAATGGGTTAAAACTGTTTTTGCCCTTTCTGTCAGCCGAATCATTCCTTCATTTGCATACATCCTCACCCTTTATTTTGAACTGCCTTCACCTTCATCATGTCTTTGCCCAACCAAAAAACAAACAAACAAAACCCATGCTCTTCATAACTAGTCTAATATCACATTTAGGCTTTAAAGATCACATCTTTAAACTCATTCATAGAGAGATCCCTCTCTGAATTCAGGAGGGCTAGATCCTTGAATCCCAAAGCGGTTTGATGTTGTCTTATCTTTTGGTCTTTCCAATCTAGCCAAAACATAGGAACCCCAACAGTGGCCTTTATTGTCCGAACATGCTGATACCAAAAAATCAAAATATAGCTCTAAAATACCAGCAACTATCCATGATTATGATCATGATCATCAAGTGAACTATCATTGCAGGGCACACCGATCATCTAGGTAAGTCACTGACTCGATGCAGACACACCCCTAGGTAAGCAACGCAGCACCGTAATGCTACTCAGCCCATCACCAAATAATCACCCTCCTAAGAGGGAGTGGGTGTTGTAGCACCTCGCCCTGAGGTAGAAGGCCAGCAAAAAATTACACATTTGTCTCTGAACAGATGACGACGTCTCTATGTCGCAATACCATCACTTATTGTCTTCTATTTCAACAATGGACTAGGAAATGGAGCAAACTATCCTGTGATCTCAAGATGTCGTTCTCTAGAAACTTTAGCAAACCCCTTTGTGCCAAGAGCCTCTGCACATTGGCTTCTTGATCCATAGTAATGTACATATCAGGCCAATCCTGCTCATGCTACAACATCTTGTTACTAGAGAAAAAACCAAAATCAGTGACCAAAAAATAAAAAAATAAAAAATTTGGAATATTAGGCCCATCATCATGCCTATTTTCTACATAGGCGCGATTTATATGCATCTATATCAAGAACAGACATGTGCTTCATTGTGCAAAAGCACTGCCAAGTGTGAAAACCTCGCGGGAAATTTTCCTTCTCTATGAGGTTCACACAGATCTGCCTCAATCGCGTGCGATTGAGGCAAAAAAGAGGTAGGTAATCCGTACAAATCAAATTTTTACGGATCCCTCGAGGAAAAACTATGAAAATGGAAAAGCATGACATTCAAAGCCCTACCTAGCACTGACGATGCAAATCCTGAGTACTCAGGCTAACCGCAACAACAAGAAAGGCTCAACAGCAGGGGCTCAGCTCTCACCTCAAACTCTCAAACGACACAAATGAATTGAAATGAGAAATATTGACCTATATATCTCCCTTTTCTAATAATTTGACAGTCCATATCAGGAGTTCATAACGCCCAATTACAAAACCGCAATAAACACAATGATCAACAACTCATCACATCCAAAGTAGGCTTCACACATCCACGCCTCAATTTTTTTTTATTTTTTTTTTTCAGTTACGACAGGTATTCCCTCTTTGATCGCTTTCCATTCAATATTATTTTCGATATGTTTGAATAGAAAATATTCTTTCACTTGGGTTTTTGGTTGCAGGTATTACAAGCACGAAAAATCACCTATTATCCTAGCCACTAAAGGTACAAGAGTAGGTATCATTCTATCCCTAGCATGATAGGCTCCCCAAAGAAGCTTTGCATATCCTAACATCATCAACCATAGGTTATAGTCACCCGAACATGTTTATCATCACCTCACCTTGCACATAATAAAAATTTCTGCAGGTCAGTAGAGCCTCACATTCCATGGCATCCATCACTCAAGTAGACCATACATTAAAAATCTGGAGCCATGGCCACAACATCCAAGTCCGGGAAGTAATTCATGTTCAGTCATCCATCATACACCCATGTCATAATAAAATTCCTTTCCTAAACTACCATTCTCTTAAGCATATCGAATACGCACCACCGCGTCTCGCACTTGGCCTACCACAGCCCCATCAACATATCCCATCTGTGACACTTTTCATCCACTTCACCACCCTCACACCGAGACCAACCAATGGGGCCCCCACCCTTATAAAAACACCCTCCTCACACCATAGCGACAGATTATTTTCATTTTTATTGGGGAACTCGTCTTCGTGCTTGTACATCCAAACCCATTATATATTCTTTTGGCAAGTGTACAAATATTTGCTTTAGGAGAGCACTCCCACCCATCCATCCACATTTCTCACCTGGTAGCAGTCCCTAATAACCCTTGGTCGGAGCTTCAAATTATTTACCCAACCCCACCATGACACTTATAACAACCACATACCCACCTTGGACGTCCTACCGAATCCAGGGATTTCCTCACCAGAAATTGTTATGACTGATGTTGCTTGTATTTACTAGCTCCGACCTTGGGACACTTAACTTCCATCATCAGTTACAACCATTTATCATCATCATGCCCAAGTTAACCTATCACACCCCACCCTGATACATCGTAGATCATGGTCCTTTGCATCAGTACTCCTCTCGGTCAGTTGAGGCTTCCTTCTTGTCGACTTCAACAACCATCTTCCAAGAAGGAGGTAGTACCTTGGATGGCTTATCACCTCAATAGGGGCATCCTCGAATAGCACTATGGGAGTCATAATTTCCCATTAATGTCATTGATCCTCTTGAAATTCGACTTAAACATAAGCTTTCATGTCAATATGGTGTCGTACTTCACAACCGTTGCACTCTCTCAGAATTAGTCAAAGACCCGTGCCATCATAAGCATCTCTTTCAGCAATGCTTACATGGGAAGGTCCCCAGTTAGAGACCCATGCATACAATGAGAATTTTTTCTAAACATGCCATACCAAGATTATGCATATGGGCACCACATTCAACCTAATTTCAAAGAAAAATTCCCCTGAGGACATTAGAAATCATCGTCATCAACCAACAGCAGACCAATACCACACAAGTGACACATACAAAACCTCTATCTGTTAGACAAGTTTAACTAGTCAAAACATCACGAGCATGGGACATACCCACCTTGTAGAAATATTGTATTTATTTTATCTCTTGTAAGTTTCCAATAGAGAATGGTACCTCTTTTACTCATGGAAAGGGGTCTCCAACCTCAGTTTTCACACAAGTTACTCTCTCTCTCTCTCAAACAGATTACACATAAAAAGAAACTATAATGTATTTTGGCTACACAGTTCTTCCTAGATCTCATACATTAGGGGGAAACTGCTAACACTGGAAAATCATACAAGAAAAAGACAGTAGGAAATGTCAAGTAGAAGGTACAAATAAGGATTTATAGGGAAGGAATATATTACAGGAGCTGAAAATTTTAACTTTTCCTAAGGTCAATTAGGAAAATTTATTAAACTGTGCACATGAAACACTGATCCCAAGCGATATTTGCAGCTTTTCCTTTGATACCCACAAAGATCATCGCGACTATCGCTCAAAGAGCCACGTGGTCCTGAGTATGCAGAAAGCCACCATCAGGGACCACTTGGCACACTTGAAGAAGAAGATTCTCACTCAAGCCAGCCAAGTACAACTACCTTGGAGCCACCTTCAGGCCTTAGTGCAGCACAAAAAGGAATCATCCTCCCACTCTTGTGTCAACATCCATATTGTACCAAGAGAGGGAGGGAAAATTTTAAAATTTTCTATAAAAGAATGCCATGGGAAGAGAAACATGAGAACACATTGTTATGTTGGCCAAATTTCTTGAAAGAAAACCAGCTTATGTTGTCTAAGAAGCAAGAAGGATTGGAAGGATTTAGTTTTTGGCCACCCAACACCTCAATCCAAGAGAAGAATCTCACCAAGTGTCCATAATTTTACCATATATCGAGGGGAGAGAGAGGCTTCCAAAAATCTTGAGGGGAAGAGACCCCCTTGCTTTGGATATTAGAGCTCCATAGCTCTAAGGATCGATTGCAAGTGATTTAGCATCTTATTTTCTTATACCACCAACACCTAATAAAGGGAGAGAGTTTTCCATTTGAATTATTAGTATGTTTGACTCAATTGAGTTTGTTATTGTACATGATTATTTTGTTTTTTTATTTTATTCATTGATGTAGCATGCTATGTTTATTACTTAGTTTACTACATGTTATTTTGTTCCACTAACAATCTAACAAACCAATTGACCTGTGAATTGTTTCTAGGAAAGAAGACTCCCTATTAAACACAATGTATTTCGTCTGCCCATGCATCGAACACACTACAACAATTATTAATAAATTATATCTCAATTTAATAATTAAAAATAAAATAAATATAATATTACAAAATAAAATATCAATTCAAATATTTATTTTTTATTTATTTTTAATATATTTTAATTATTTTTAAATTATTGTTAATATATTTTATGATCTCAACTTCTTTCACCAAAACCAAAACCACGTTTTTTAAAGTATAATGTCTACACAAATATATTGAATGGCCATCAACCTGAGAAAAATCTTGAATCACCATCATCTTCTTAGTAAAGTGGACATTGAATGTCTTAGAATTTGAGCTATTAGCTTTTCATGACAAGAAAATATTATTATCACCCAATTTTTTTTTTAATTATTCATAAGATTTATTATTTTTGAATGAATTTACATTAATGTAAGTTTATCCTAATTCTTAATTTATTATGCAATTAGAAAGACTATTTTAATGTGCTAATAAAATTTGAAATAAAAATGGATTTATGTTAAATATTGATATATTATAGGTGAACTTCATGTTGATCACATGTCTCTTATACGGAGAACTATAACATTGAATTTTTTTAACCATCATTGGGAGAGATCAAATCCTTATAGGTGTAAACATTTCCTCAAATCCTCTCCACACATGATACCAATTTAAAATAGACCTATATTTATTCTTAGTATGCCACGTGTAAACTCCATGAAGGAATTATTCATTTCCCTCCTTTTATGCAACACATCATCAAAATGTTTTAACCATAATAAATATTTTAGGTGTTGAAATATTTTATTTATGGTAAATATTGTTTTTTAATTATTAATATTTTTTTAAATTCGATATGTCAACTCCATAATAAACATTAAAGAATTTACACATCTCATTCCTAGAAAGTTAAAAATGGTTATGGATGGAATGCATATATATATATATATATATATATATATATATATATATATATATATATATATATATATATATATA
The DNA here is from genome assembly GCA_034641835.2 of Pinus albicaulis. NCBI lineage: Eukaryota > Viridiplantae > Streptophyta > Pinopsida > Pinales > Pinaceae > Pinus > Pinus albicaulis. Next base: position 25,678 of record JAXQQM020071340.1, read on the forward strand.
TATATATATATATATATATATCTATGTCAACTCCATAATAAACATTAAAGAATTTACACATCTCATTCCTAGAAAGTTAAAAATGGTTATGGATGGAATGTGT
>JAXQQM020058596.1:0-41370 GCA_034641835.2 Pinus albicaulis
TGAAATGACTCAACAAGGCCTAGCCATGACATACATTCCGTCAAAAACATCACGAACATGCAATATACAGGTCATATAAACAACTCTGAGCATAGAGACTTCATAATTATTTTAGAATATTCATCAAGGTTTGATTCCCTCTCATAATAGCTGCAATACCATCTATTAGGTCATACATTTATTAAAATTTCATTTACTAAACAAAACATGATTAGAGCCATAACTCAAGTATGTAATAAAAACCAACATATAACCAACAAATCAACAATGATAGAACAACCATTATAACCGCATAATAACAAACACATTTGCACGTTATGCACAAGAGGAAAAGATTTCTTATTAACATATGAAAAAAGCAACCAGGTCAGGGACTTCCACATACCACCTGACCATATATTGGGCTAAACCAAATATTTATTTCAGCCAACCACCCCCGTTCCATATTCCAGGAAGGAATATTGGACTTACAACAAAACGACCAGGGTTTCCTTAGGCTTTACCACAATTCACCAATGGATTCCTAGGTCCAACCCTCATCTATAAAACCTAGATTTATCAGAATACCACCAAGGGATTCCTATGCCTAAACAAGAAACATACACTACCAGTATTTACCGTAATACCACTAAGGGATTCCTAGACCCAAACATGAAACATACAATACCAGGATTTACCGCAATCCCACCACATACCGGTCTAGGGATCACTAGGCCTATAAAATCATGGATTCATACATATCTCTCAACCTAAACTATGAATAATTTAGTTGTCTCCACCCTCTAGGCTTTACTGTATATCCCACCATTATCGGTTGAGGATTCCTAGTCCCAACAAGGGTATACAAAATCAAGCTTTACCAAAATCTCACCTTCACTAGTCCAGGGATTCTTAGGCCTTATGTTTCCTCCTGATACCACCCCACTTAGTTTTGAAACCATCCAGAAACCCATCTCACCCAGGTAAGAGAAACCCCATCACACCATGTCTATCTAGAAATGGAAAGGCAAGGCTGAAAAACATTGTCACACTTGGATGATAAGCAATGTTGAAGGAAAAATTTATACCCAAAACTGCAAATAACTCTTACCAAAACCTAGAAGTGAAATTAGCATCCCTTTTCAACATAATATTATTTGGTACACCATGCAACCTCACTACATCTATGATGAATACCTGTGCCACATCACTAGTGTTAGCCCCCCTATGAAATTCTTGGCAAACCAGCTGGGGGCTAGATTGTTTTGAGCCTTCAAGGAATGCCTTTTCCCCTGAAAACCCATCCTCCTTGAAGTCTCTCAATTGCTGTGCCTAATACAAATCCTCTCTGCTAGTACATTGCTCAAAAAGGGGCCTATAATTCCCTCCTTTACCCCTGCAAAATACATCAATTCCCCTTCTTTTCCCTTTATCCGAATTCCCTTTCTTCCCCCCCAAGATTCCCCCTCTCTATGCCTAAATCCCCCTAAAATCCCATTTGGATTATTCCTTTACCTTTTGTCCCTCAAAATTCCCCTTAACCCTTCTACCGTTACCCTTTGATTGCCCCCAAAACGCATTAAAAATATATTAAAATGGTAAATTCTACATTTTTGGGCCTTAGCCCCTTTTCCCCCATTAGCCCCCGCACCTTTTCCCATGAGACCCGGCGCCGTGACCAACACCGAATCTGCTAAGCGCTTATCCCCTCCAACCCTTTCTCCGCGCGAAAAATCATAAAAAACCTTTGCAAACGCGCATTTGTGGGTTTAATATTTTCGGTTCGATCGATGAATCTCCGCCGTTCGTTAAGATCCAGATCGACGGCGCGAAGCACGCCCAAAACAGTGGACCCCGCCTGCATACGTCACCCGCTTGCACTGTTCCAAATCCACATGGTTTTTCCGCACCACTGTTGTGCACAGGGTGGTTTTCCTCGGAGGTGCAGTGATTCCATTCAGCAGCAGCCACCTGTCCCCTGTACAGTGGCAAAACCACCCCCATTTCGCGCATTATTGTTCGGATGACAGACGGGTAGCAGAATAAATGCCAGCCGTCAGATCTCGGGGCCCTCATCCAACGACACTCGTTCATCGAACCTGCGCACTCATTAACGCTCGGCCATTGTACCAGTTGACTTCCCGCTCGTCACTCCCTGCCGTCGATCTCCGCTCGATCGACGGTCCAGATCTGCCCATGCATTGTTGACTGTTCCACGGCCTCCCGATATGCCACGTCAGCACCCCACGTGTACCCTCCACGCACATGTCTTTCTGTTGCATATATTTGTTCCATTCTTCGCGATTTTTAATAATTTTTACGTTATCTTCCGCTCTGCCTCATGCAACGTCTTCTGGTCATCTGTTCATGGATTTTCCACCCTTTTTCGTGTTTTTACCCCCATTCCGTCCGCTGCACGATCCTCCCATCCATTCACACCACCTCCGTCTCCCCATCTGTGTTTACTTAACGAAGTTTGATGTTCTTGCAGGGTTTTCGAGGAGAAAATATCACCTTAGCACACAGTCTCTGTTGCAACAAGAAATCGCAGAGAACCATTTTGCTGCGAATTGTATTTATGGAAAAAGACCAGGGAAGGTGGAGACAGGGGTTCCTATTAAATGAGCAAACCTCGAGCCCTGTGAGGAAATTTTCGGCATCATTTAAAGCGCAGTATGGCAAGGTCAGAGAAGAAGGAATGGTTCAGAACAAGGACAAGAGACTAGAGCACGAAACGAAGTTTTCGGGCCATTAATCAGTGTTTTCAAAGGGAGAGCAGCAGATTACAGACCCCGAAAATCGGTCAAAGGATCCTGAAGCGCAGGCAAAAGGGTAATATCAGGGTTTTCGTCAGCAAAATGCTTTTCTCCATCAGGTACAGGGCACCCGTACTGTCTTATTTACATACTGTGTCCCTGAAAAGATTTCCACCAGACTACAGCTCAAAAACAGTCAGACATTTATGAGACAGACCTTTCAGCAGTTTAGTTTATTTTATTTTTGTTCAAGACACCAGGAGTACTTTAGCCAAAATATGTCAAGATCAAATCTGGAGCAGATCATTCTCTCACAAGGAAGGTGACAGAGATTAAATACATAGCATATCAAGCAGAATGGGTTTCAGCCCTGCATTCATTGTTGTGTTTAATGATACATTTAATTTTCACCTTCTCCTTCAGTCGATCTTAGGTTCACCCTTTGCTATAAAGCACAGAAGGAAACATTGTAATGGTTGTTGATGAGAAATCAGTGAAATGCAAGCATTGTTCCTCTTGAGACAAGTTCTCTGTGTATATTGTAAGATAGGCTGAGACTAGATGTATTCAGACTGAATGTTCAAGCTATGGGCTATGATGTACCTGATTGGTGTTGTTTTTAATATGACAAGCATGTTTCTTTGGATCCTGATCTAAGGCAGCTGGTGATGTTTCCTCTTTCTTTGTATTTGTGATTGACTTGCTCTCATTTCATTATGTTTCTTCAGGCTCGCATCAGAAGTTTGGCATAAGATTTACCCTTGATAGGTACCTTATGTTGCTGCTCTCCCAGCCTTTTATGTTTTCTGCTTATATGTGTATCTGAATGTTGATTTCAATTGATTTAACCAGTGTAGTGGATGATATTTCCTGCTCTCTGATGTATGAATTGATGAAGTCCATGTTTAGATGTTCTTGGTAAGATTTAGCTGGAAGGTTTGGGAACACTGGGGATTAGTGTTAGCCCTGTCCACTAGGATCTTTGCACGACCAGCTAGCCTTTCTAAGATCCCTTGTAATTGCCTCTGATTTTTTCCAAGCAGGCCTGGAGTTAAATGACCTCTGGTCTGATCTATAGACAGAATTAGATGGTTCTCCTCCTTTCATTTCCAGTCCTTAATGTTCCATTCCATCTTCTATCCTTTAAGATCCAGATGATTTAGATGACTAGCCCAATTGAAAGCTTGCACATTGATTACAAGTAAATCCTTTCTTGACTCCATAGCCCAATGGCTTTGATGTTCTTTGAGTTATCTGTCTCTGCCTAAGCTTCCTCTTTGCTCACCCTTGCCTTATGTTGGTCCTTCTTTCCCTGATTCCCTCCAACCAAACACAAACAATCAGACCAATAACATCAAGCCTATAACTAGCCTAAAATCTTATACTTTAAGCCTCAAAGACATATCCTTTGACTTCATAGAGAGATCCCTCTCTGGACCTAGGAGGGCTAGATCCTAAGGTCTGAAAGTGGTTCTATGTTGTCTCATCTTTTGGTCTTTGTCAACCTGGCCAAAACATGGGAACCCCAACATAATGGCGACTCCGCTGGGGATTTCTGAGTGCATTTCACCTTAAACATTCGGAAAAAACCTTAGAAACTTAGAGCTCTGGTTAGGTCGACAGTAAGTCACCCCTTTCTTGAATCAACCTCCATTATTGAATATCCACCATACTCTTAGACAGAGCCTGGAAAGGGCCAGGTAGCCTCCAGATCTCATCCTCTTTTCAGAGGTGACATATCTGGTAAATGCCCTTCCAGTCAATCTCTGGTTGGAGCTTGTTGCTTTAGAAAAGATTCCTGAAAGTTGATAGTGCCTAAGCACTATGGTGGACAGTGTACCCCTTAGTAACATCCTAAACCCTCCACCTAACGACTCCATTGTTCCTAAATGTTAAAGACTCCACTAGCGATCAGTAGGCCTGCTGATCATCTTGGTTTCACATCAGACTCCACTGGGAGACCAGACCCGAAACATAATGAAGAATCCATTGGGAGACCAGCCTCTGAGACGACATTAAGCAAAGTAGAAGCAAAAAGTAGAGTTAAGCTGCTAGGCTTATAAACAACATTTTGGCTTTCAGAACCATCCATACAAGAGCTTATCCCAACCCTGACCCACCTGAAATAGTTGAAAATCCAGAGAGTATCCTCAGAGGAGCTCCTGCACCTAAAGGACCAACTATTTCAAGTCACATTTATAGAGCCAATTCTGCACCAGAAGATCTAGCAGCTCTATCACATTTCCTCCCTGACCTAGACACACCTAATAGACTACCGAGAACTAGGTCATTCGATCATCTAGACCAACAGGACCTTGAGGTTTCCAATACACCATCTAAGAGAGGTCAAAACTCTAGGGACAATGAAACCCCTCCTTCCACACCACCTGATTTTCACTTCCTTCAAAATTTGGGGCTTTCCCACCCTAGATCTGCTCAGCAGACCTCTGCTGGTCCAAACATCCCTGTCATCCAAATACCAACTACTCAAGCCAACCCTATACCTCATCAGAACATTAACATGGCAGCTTGGTATGCGCCTTTAGTTTTACCTCAGCCTATGCTACCCTTACCAAATGATTATCAGTAAAAAATCCCACACTTCACTGCTAAAGAGTCCATTACAGCTCAACAACATGTAGATAAGATGGAGGATTCTTTGTATTACATGGAAATTGATGATGAAACAATAAAAATGAGAATCTTTGCCCAAAGCTTAGGAGGTGAGGTGAAAAAATGGTTTAAAAATCTACCTCCTGGCAGTATTCAAGATCTCCCTGCATTGTACCAAACATTCATAAACAAGTGGGAAGTTAGAACAAACCCTCGCCAGCTCCTAGCTGAATAAATGTCCCTTAAGAGGAACGTAGGAGAGAGTGTTCACGATTACACCATCAGATTCAACAGCATTTATAATGCTCTCCCTCCACACATGAAACCTCCACAAGGTATGGCCTTAGCAAAATATCCTGTTGGATTTGATGCTGACATGGCCTACGAGCTTAGAGATAAAGAGTACACCACCTTGGAAGACATGCAGAAAGGAGCCATAACCATAGAAGCAAACCTAATGGAGAAAAGGGCAAGATTAAAAGCTGAAAAAAGGGTAACATATAGGGATGACAACGTAGCTTCCACATCTGATCCCAAATATGACAAAATGTCTAGAAACGTGGAAGAGATACAAAAAATGATTAAAAGGATGGTTGTCCAAAAAAATAACCAAAACAGAAACCAAAGCCATAACATTAGAAGAAACAACGCTGCTCCCAAGAGACAAACAGAGTCAGATCAACAAATTATTCCCCCATTTCAAGAAAAATTTTTAGATGAGGATGAGGGAATCATTGAAGATTCTAAAGGGAATACAATAAACATGTTTGAAGAAGAGGACTCAGTCCTCAACTGTGATTCAGAATAAGATCAGCCCTCGACATCATTTCGGGATGAGGAATGGTTGGAAACTGAGGATTACAGATTAGGATTTGAAAATGCCATGCTACAGGTCAGGGAGCAATATGAACTTAGGAGCAAGAAAAGCCAAGATACTTCTAAAACAAAGACTCCTGAGGTAACCATCAAGAAGAGACTTGACAGAACTTCCAAGGCAACCTCTGGAAATAACAAAACAATAGTTGAAAGCTCTGACAAACATAAGGAGAAAGACAACCAAGACACTGAAAAACAAAGCCAACCAACCAGCAGTACTAGCACTTCAGCTAGTACTCCTGATATAACTGTTTCAAACCTCGTACATAATGAGAAAACACCAATTGACTCAGCTACTAAGGCAGCAGCAAATAAAACAGAGTCAAGTGTTTCCAAGACACAGTCCACTTTCAATTTAGAGAGTGATATTGCTAAAATCAAAATCTCTGTACCACTATCTGAGCTGGCCACTCAGGATGTATACAAAGGCCAAATTTTGAAAGCATTGAATCTCGGAGAAATAAATGATTCTGTAAACCTGAATGATGATCAACCAACCCTACTTTTTGGTCCCAAAATTGAGGGAAAGTTTCAGGAAGGGGTAGTCCCACCTTTTTATATCAGTCTTAACATTCATGACAAGATCCTCCATAATGCCATGCATGATTCTGGAGCCTCACACAATTTAATGCCTAAGGTAGTGATGGAAAGGCTAGGCCTAGAAATCACCAGACCTTATAAAGACTTATACTCATTTGACTCTAGTAGAGTAAAATGCCTAGGCCTCATCAAAGACTTATGTGTGAGTCTGACCCAGATTCCTGCTAAATGTATGGTCATGGATGTTGTGGTGGCAGATGTGCCACCTAATTATGGCATGCTATTTTCAAGATCATGGGGAGCCAAACTGCAAGGCACAATGCAAATGGATGGCTCATATGCCACTATCCCTATATTTGGCCAACTTAGAAGACTATATAGAGAGTCTCAGATGAAATTTTTAGTTAGTAGCCCCGAGAAGCCTGAAAATTAACCAATGTATTCTGTGCACACAGACTTGGATTCTTTCATCCTTTACAATGAGCAATCCTTAGAAGAACCAGTCTCAGAAAACTGTAACCTAGAGCCCATGGACTTCAACATAATGGCTACTCTAGAAGAATACGATGAAGAAGACCATGGGCAAAGCACCGAAGATATAACTCTGAATGAAACAGAAACATAACAAAAACAACAAGCTAGCCACCTCCCTGATCCCCGTGCTCAGAATGAACCACAAAATGACCCCCCTCCTAGCACAAACCGCACAATTCTACATAATGGCGAACCTAGCTGTAGGGGAGGGGATGAAAACGAAGTAAACAAAACATCCCTGTGGGAAATGCACTTCGATGGGTCTTGTACTAGGCAAAATGCTGGAGTGGGAGTGTGGCTACGAAACATAGAAAGTGATTATGCCGAAAGCCACGCTGTCAATCTGCATTTCAAATGCACAAAAAATATTTCCGAATATGAGGCTCTCATCCTAGGTCTGAATTTGTTGAAAAAATTAGGAGCCCAAAGGATAGCTGTGAGAGGAGACTCAGAGTTAGTGATCAAACAGGTGAATGGTGAGTATTCAGCAAAACATCCTAGGCTTAGGTTATACAGGAATGACACTCTAGATTTGCTGAAAATGTTTGTTGAATATGAATTAGTGTTTGTTCCCAGGGGACAAAATGCAATAGAAAATGGACTGGCTGGCCTAGCTAGCTCATATCCTAAGGCCCCATTTGACCAACAAATTGTCATTCAGACCAAATTCAGGCCTGCAGTGCTAGACAATGAAAAATATTGGCAGGTCTTTGAAGGGGACAAACAGATCGAAGATTTCCTGGTGGGCAGGAATGAGTTTGAATTTTCTGATTTAGACTCAATTTCTGATGACAACTGCCCAATCGAGGATCCCCCAGATGAGAAAGAAACACTCTGTAACATAGAAATAAATTCTTTTTCTGAACAAACTGGAAATCCAATCGAAAATCATGAAAACGTAGATACAGAAGAAGTAGAGGTGCTGCAGGACAAAGACAATAACATACCCAAAGGCCTGGCACCCTTAGAGGACCTCTTTGATTTTGACGATGTAGCTAAAAATCCCACCATAGAACATGCAGAATCAGATATAGAAGAATGCAACATAGGAACTGAAGACAGGCCCAAAATGATAAAACTGGCTAAGTCTATACCTGCAGACATGAAGAAGAGATATGTTAACTTGTTTAAGGAATTCATTGATGTGTTTGCATGGAGCTATGAAGACTTGAAGGCCTATGACACCAACATCATACCACATAAGCTACCACTAAAGGAAAATCAAAAGCCTTTCAGACAAAAACTCCGTAGGATCAATCCAAAACAATTGCCTGTAGTAGAGAAGGAAATTAAAAAGATGTATGAAGCAGGCATAATAGTCCCTGTAAGGTTTTCTGATTGGGTGTCAAACTTAGTGGCTGTAAGGAAGAAAACAGGGGAGATTAGACTTTGCATAGACTTCAGAAACCTCAACAGAGCCTCCTTGAAAGACAACTACCCTTTGCCTAGAATGGAACATATCCTACAAAAGGTAGTAGGCTCTAAGAGAATCTCCCTGCTTGATGGTTTTTTAGGATAAAACCAGGTTCTGGTACTCCCAGAAGATCAACTCAAAACGGCCTTTACCACTCCATGGGGCACCTTCATGTATGTGAAAATTCCTTTTGGACTGATGAATGCTAGAGCTACCTTCCAGAGAGCAATGGACATTGCTTTCCCAGATGAAATTGGATACTTCATAGTTATCTACTTAGATGATTTAACTATATTTTCTAAAACAGAAGAAGAACACTTAAAACATCTGAGAAATTTTTTTGAGAAATGTAGAAGGTACGGTCTGTCCCTAAATCCTAAGAAAACTATTTTTTGGCTGCAGGAACGTAAACTCCTAGGCCACATTATATCCAAGAAAGGGATCAGGATAGACCCCTAGAGAGTTGAGGGAATACTTCAAATTACACATCCAAGAAACATCAAGGAATTGCAGTCCTTTATAGGGAAGATCAATTTCCTTAGAAGATTTATCCCAAATCTTGCTGAGCACCTTAGGAAAATGACCAACATGCTGAAGAAAGGTGAAGGAATTAAGTGGACTGTTGAAGCCAAAAAATCTTTTGAGTCAGTAAAGCTGGCACTCACTCAGGCCCCCGTACTTATCAGCCCTGACTTCTCAAAATATTTTCTGATATTTTCATTTGCTTCCCAACACACAATAGCTGCAGTTTTGCTGCAGAAGAATTTAGAAGGTAATGAACAGCCTATATCCTTCTTCAGTAAAGCCTTAAGAGATGCACCCTTAAAGTAAAACATCATGGAAAAGCAGGCCTATGCTCTGATTAAGGCCTTAAAAGACTTTAGGGTGTACATTCTACATTCTCACACCATTGCCTATGTGCCAAATATAGTGGTCAAAGATATCTTGTCCTAGGACCCTAATGGAAAAAGGGGCAAGTGGATTGCTACAATTTTAGAATATGACATTGAAATAAAACCCACCAAACTAATCAAAGGTCAAGGCCTGGCCCAATTAATGGCTGAATCAAACTTGCAGGCCCTTGACAATAACACTATAAATGCCCTAGATGAGCAGGAAGGATTGCCCCATTCAACTGTTGAGGAGCAGTTTCAGAACTCTCCTTGGTATACTGATATCCTTTACGTGCTCACTAACCTCAATGCCCCTCCAGAAATTTCCAAAACAAAGGCCAGATTCATAAAACTCAAAGCTAGAAATTACTGCATTATGAACGAAAGTATATATTGGAAAAATACAAATGGCCTTCTATTGAAATGTTTTTCTGAAACTGAAGCTGAAAGAATCAGACAAGAATTCCATGCTAGGGAGAGTGGAGGCCACTTGAGTTGGAAAGCCACTGCAAATAAGATACTCAGGGCTGGTTAATATTGGCCTACACTCTTTAATGATGTCCATAAAATGATCCTTACCTGCCACAAATGCCAAATATTTGAGGGCAAAAGAAAGCTCCTTGCCCTCCCTCTGCAACCGATCACCGTAGAAGGCCCTTTCATGCAATGGGGCCTAGACTTTATAGGAGAAATTCATCCTACCTCCTCTGGACAACATAAATGGATTTTAACAGCCACTGATTACTTCACTAAATGGATAGAAGCTATACCCACTAGGAATTCCACTGACTCTGTCATCATTAGGTTCCTAGAGGGCTTCATCTTATCTCGGTTTGGTTGTCCAAGGAAAATAATCACTAACAATGCTGTTGCTTTCGGATCCAAAAGAATGGTTGATTTCTGTCACAGGTACGGAATAGCACTTGGAAATTCAACTGCCTATTACCCCCAGGGTAATGGCCTAGCTGAGTCGTCAAATAAAAGCCTGGTTACAATCATTAAGAAGCTGCTGGAAGAGAACAAAAGATCGTGGCATAAAAAGTTGATACATGCCTTGTGGGCAGACAGACTCACTACAAAGAAATCTATTGGCATGTCACCCTTCCAGCTGGTTTATGGGACAGAAGCAGTTTTTCCCACCAGCCTTGGAATTCCAGTTGTCAAGCTTGTCCAGGAGATCCAATCAGAGGAGAACAGTATGGTGAGGAGAATTAATGAAACAATCCATCTTCAGAAAACAAGAGAGCAGGTTTATAGCAGAGCTATCAGAATTCAAGAAGACATAAAAAGGCAATTTGACAAAAGAAATAAAGCTTCAGATTTCAAAATCGGTGACAAGGTTCTGAAGTGGGACTCAAGAAGAGAGGACAAAGGCAAACATGACAAGTTTGACAGTTTGTGGCAAGGTCCATATATCATACAAGCCACTATGGGTCCCATTGCGTTTTTTCTGCAAGAACTTGATGGCACATAGTTGTTTGGGGGCCCTGTCAATGGCAAGATGCTCAAACATTACTTCTATTGATTTTCCATTTCCAGTTTCATCTCCATTGTACATACCATTGCAGCCTTTATTTTTAGAAAAAAACAGAAAAATGTTCCAAAAACAGAATGAAAGATGGAGGTTCAGATATGCTCAAAACATGAACCTATAAAATGCAAAGGAATAGGCTCAAACATGATCAAAATCTGAGCCAAAGGGAAGCAAAATAGCTGATCCTAACATGCTCAAAATATGGATCAGCAGTGAAAGAGAAATCAGCTCTAATATGCCCAAAACCAGAGCTGAAGCAAAGAGAAGAGGTGACTCAAATATGCTCAAAACCTGAGTCACAAAAAGAAAGAAGGATGTTTCACAGTTGCAGAATTCCATGCCTTCACAGTTTTGTTTTCTACAAGTTTCTGCCCAGCAAGTCAGACAGTCTAATCCTGGCTTGGCTGTATTTAAATTTCCTCTCTTAGAATGTAGGTGAAGAAACCTGTTGGACAGTTTAATACCAACATGTGGTAGATTAGGTAGAGAAATAGATGAGGTCAACAGTCTAATCCGGCCTCATGGAGCAATAAGGGTAGATTTAGAATAGGTTTGTTTTTGTTTTGCAAAATAAATGTAAAAGGGTCTGCTAGCTCAAATGCACCCAAGGGGAAAATTGTAGAACTGTAGTTTGGGTAGGTAGATTGGTTGGGAAATATTTTTGCTGATGTTTCTATCATATTGTGGCAGCTAAAATTGAAGAAGAAGGATGGTTTATGACAACAGGCACCTGGCCTACTCCAAATATCATATCTGGTTTCTTAACTCCTCCAAGGAGAAGCCATCCCCATGTGGAGCCACTGTTAGCCCCCCTATGAAATTCTTGACAAGCAAGTTGGGGGCTAGATTGTTCTGGAGCCTCCAAGGAATTCCTTTCCCCTGAAAATTCATCCTCCTTGGAGTCTCTCTGTGCTAGGCCTAATATACATCCTCTCTGCTGATTCATTCCTCAAAAAGGGGCCTTTTTACTCCTATACCCTGCAAACTTCCCCATCTTGGCCTCTGTTTCCCCTTTGGTCAAAATACCCTCCTTCCTCATGCTTAAATTCCTCGAAACCCCCTTGAAATCCTTTCCCTGCCCCTATTTTGGCCTTTCCTACCCTTCATTTCCCTATCGTTCCTCCCCATGGGCCTAAAAATGCTTTGAAATGTGCAAAAATCATATAATAAGGCCTAAGCCCCTTTGGCCGTAGCCCCGCGCTCCTATTCTTCCCATAAAACCTGGCGCCGGAACCCAAAGCTAAACCCCCCAGGCGCTTATCCCTTCCAACCTCTCTCCGCGTGAAAAATCGTCAAAAACCTTTGCAAACGCGCGCTTGTGGGTTTTAATACATTTTGATTGATCAACGGATCTCAACCATCCATTAGAAATCCGATCCAACGGCGTGGAGCCCGCCCGAAACAGTGGACCCCGCCTGCATACGTCATCCGCCCAAACCCGCCTGTAAATTCCGCACCACCGTTGCGCGCAGGGCGGTTTTCCCCGGAAGCGTAGCGATTCCATTCAGCGGCAGCCACCTGTCCCCTGTACGGTGGAAAAACCACCATCTTTCCGCACGTTAACCTTCGGCCCTGGTATTGCAGCGAAATCCACTACCACCGTTAGATCGCAGAGCCCTAATCCAACGGCTGTCATCTCCCAAAGCTGCACACCATTTAACACCAGTCCATCGTACCCGCGGGCCCGCCTTCCGTCGTCCTCCGCCGTCGATCTTCGCCCGATCGACGGTCCAGATCTGTCTGTTCATCGTTGACCATTCCGTTGCCCCGGGACCTCCACCTCATCCGTCCACTCGGCTGTCCGTATGCCACGTCACCGCACATGCATGTTCCGTACCTGTCAACAATTTCGTCGCATATAACTTCCTATTCTCGCATTTTTTAATGTTTTTCATGCATTTTTTATTCTGCAACGTCCGCCAACCTTACCAGAGCAATTTTTTACCATTCTTCTGCATTTTCTTCTGCCATATCACCGATTGCACGTCCATTTCTCCCATCCACATCGCCTGCCACCCTTGTCCATGGATTTCTTCACGGTTTTCGTGTTTCCTGTAGGTTTATAAAGAAAGAATGGTCGCCGCAATACACTTCTATGCTACCAGGACAACTAAATCCGAGGAAGATCGTCTACGGCGGCCGAATTTATGAACAAAGGCCCAGGAAGGTGGAGATGAGATGTTCATTAAAGGAATAAAGTTCAAACTCTGTAGAAAATCTCCCATCACCATTAAACCCGAGCTAACCTGTCAGAGATGGAATCAAAGCAGCTGAGCGTTTCAGTACAGAGCAAAGGGAGGTTAAGGCACGCTAACGAAGATCCAGAGCCTTAAATCAGTGTTTTCAAAGGAAGAGCAGCAGACCACAGACCCCGAGGATCGATCAAAGGATCCTGAGCGAAGGAAAAAGGTAATATCAAGGTTTTTCATCAGCAGAATGTTTTTCTTTATCAGGTATAGGGCACCCATACTGTCTTATTTACACACCGTGTCCCTGAAAATATTTCCATAGGACGACAGTTCAAAACCACCGGAGCATTTATGTGACAGGACTTTCAGTAGTTTATTTTATTTCTGTTCAAGACACCAGGAGTACTTCAGCCAAAAGATGTCAAGATCAAATCTGGAGCATATCATTCTCTCACAAGGAAGGTGACAGAGATTAAATACATAGCATGTCAAGAAGAATGGGTTTCGGACCTGCATTCATTGTTGTGTTTAAAGATACATTTAATTTTCACCTACTCCTTCAGTCGATCTTAGGTTCATCCTTTGCTATAAAGCACAGAAGGAAACATTGTAATGGTTGTTGATGATAAATCAGTGAAATGCAAGTATTCTCCTCTTGAGACAAGTTCTTTGTGTATATTGTAAGATAGACTGAGACTTGATGTATTCAGACTAAATGTTCAAGCTATGGGCTATGATGTACCTGACTGGTGTTGTTTTTAATATGAAAAACATGTTTCTTTGGATCCTGATCTAAAGCAGCTGGTGATGTTTCCTCTTTCTCTGTATTTGTGATTGACTTTCTCTTATGTTATGTTCCATTTCATTTCATTTCTGCTGGTAGGCAACAGAAGTATAATATAAGATTCACCCTTGATAGGTGCCTTATGTTTCCTGCTCTCCCTACCTCAATGTTTTCTGCTTATATGTGTATCTGAATGTTGATTTCAATTGATTTAACCAGTGTAGTGGATGTTATTTCCTGCTCTCTGATGTATGAATTGATGAAGTCCATGTTTAGACGTTCTTGGTAAGATTTAGCTGGGAGGTTTGGGAACACTGGGGATTAGTGTTGGCCCTGTCCACTAGGATCTTTGCACGACCAGCTAGCCTTTCTAAGAGCCCTTGTATTGCCTCTAATTCTATCCAAGCAGGCCTGGAGTTAAATGACCTTTGGTTTGATCTATAGACAGAGTTGGTTGGTTCTCCTCCTTTCATTTTTAGTCCTTAATGTTCCATTCCATCTTCTATCTTTTAAGATCCAGATGATTTAGATGACTAGCCCAACTGAAAGCTTGCACACTGATTAAAAGTAAACCCATTCTTGACTCCATAGCCCAATGGCTTTGATGTTCTTTGAGTTTTCTGTCTCTTCCTAAGCTTCCCTTTTCCCATCCTTGTTTTATATTGGACCTTCTTTTCCTGATTCCCTCCATCCAAACATAAACAATCAAACAAGTAACCCTGATCCTATAACTAGCCTAAAATCATAACATCCGAGCTTCAAAGACATAAACCTTTGGCTATCATAGAGAGATCCCTCTCTGGACCTAGGAGGGCTAGACCCTAAGGTCCCAAAGTGGTTCTATGTTGTCTCATCTTTTGGTCTTTGTCAACCTGGCCAAAACATGGGAACCCCAACATAATGGCGACTCCGCCGGGGACTTCTGAATGACCTTCATCTCATTAAATATAAAACTTCAGAAACTTAGAACTCTGGCTAGGTTGACAGTAAGTCACCCTCTTCTTGAATCAACCTCCATTATTGAATATCCACCATACTCTTAGACAGAGCCTGGAAAGGGCCAGGTAGCCCCTAGATTTCATCCTCTTTTCAAAGGTGACATGTCTAGTAAATGCCCTCCCAGTCAATCTCTGGTTGGAGCTTGTTGTTTTAGAGGAGATTCCTAAAAGGTGATGGTGCCTGAGCACTGTGGTGGACAGTGTGCCCCTTAGAAACACCCTAAACCCTCCACCTGGTGACTCCATTGTTCCTTAACAAAAAGACTCCACTGGCGATCAGTAGGCCTGCTGATCATCTTGGTTTCACATCAGACTCCACTGGGAGACCAGACCCGAAACATAATGAAGACTCCACTGGGAGACCAGCCTCTGAGACGACATTAACCACAGTAGAAGAAACAAGTAGGGTTAAGCTGCTAGGCTTATAAACAACATTATAGCTTTCAGAACCATCCATACAAGAGCTTATCCCAACCCTGACCCACCTGAAATAGTTGAAAATCCAGAGAGTATCCTCAGAGGAGCTCCTACACCTAAAGGACCAACTGTTTCCAGTCACATTCATAGAGCCAATTCTGCACCAGAAGATCTAGCAGCTCTATCACATTTCCTCCCTGACCTAGACACACCTAATAGACTACCGAGAACTAGGTCATTCGATCATCTAGACCAGCAGGACCTTGAGGTTTCCAATACACCATCTAACAGAGGTCAAAACTCTAGGGACAATGAAACCCCTCCTTCAACACCACCTGATTTTTACTTCCTTCAAAATTTGGGGCTTTCCCACCCTAGATCTGCTCAGCAGACCTCTGCTGGTCCAAACATCCCTGTCATCCAAATACCAGCTGCTCAAGCCAACCCTATACCTCATCAGAACATTAACATGGCAGCTTGGTATGCGCCTTTAGTTTTACCTCAGCCTATGCTACCCTTACCAAATGAACTGAACAAAAATCCCGCTGCAGCACAAAGAGTCATTACAACTCAACAACAACCAGATAAGATGGGGACATCCTTTTGATTACATGGAAATTGATGATGAAACAATAAAAATGAGAATCTTTGCCCAAAGCTTAGGAGGTGAGGTGAAAAAATGGTTTAAAAATCTACCTCCTGGCAGTATTCAAGATCTCCCTGCATTGTACCAGACATTCATAAACAAGTGGGAGGTTAGAGCAAACCCTCGCCAACTCCTAGCTGAATACATGTCCCTTAAGAGGAACGTAGGAGAGAGTGTTCACGATTACACCACTAGATTCAACAACATTTATAATGCTCTCCCTCCACACATGAAACCTCCACAAGGTATGGCCTTAGCAAAATATCCTGATGGATTTGATGCTGACATGGCCTACGAGCTTAGAGATAAAGAGTACACCACCCTCGAAGAGATGCAGAAAGGAGCCATAACCATAGAAGCAAACCTAATGGAGAAAAGGGAAAGATTAAAAGCTGAAAAAAGGGTAACATATAGGGATGACAACGTAGCTTCCACATCTGATCCCAAATATGAAAAACTGTCTAGAAACGTGGAAGATATACAGTAAATGATTAAAAGGATGGTTTTCCAAAACAATAACCAAAACAGAAACCAAAGCCATAACATTAGAAGAAACAACGCTGCTCCCAAGAGACAAACAGAGTCAGATCAACAAATTATTCCCCCATTTCAAGAAAACTTTTTAGATGAGGATGAGGGAATCATTGAAGAGTCTGAAGGGAATACAATAAACATGTTTGAAGCAGACGACTCGGTCCTCAACTGTGATTCAGAAGAAGATCAACCATCACCATCATTTCGGGATGAGGAATGGTTGGAAACTGAGGATTACAGATTAGGATTTTAAAATGCCATGCTACAGGTCAGGGAGCAATATGAACTTAGGAGCAAGAAAAGCCAAGATACTTCCAAAACAAAGACTCCTGAGGTAACCATCAAGAAGAGACCTGAAAAAACTTCCAAGGCAACCTCTGCAAATAACAAAA
Source organism: Pinus albicaulis (assembly GCA_034641835.2). NCBI lineage: Eukaryota > Viridiplantae > Streptophyta > Pinopsida > Pinales > Pinaceae > Pinus > Pinus albicaulis. The sequence continues at coordinate 17,100 of JAXQQM020058596.1, forward strand.
CAACAGTTGAAAGATCTGGCAAACATAAGGAGAAAGACAACCAAGACACTGAAAAACAAAGCCAACCAACCAGCAGTACTAGCACTTCAATTAGTACTCCTGATATAACTGTTTCAAACCTTGTACATAATGAGAAAACACCAATTGACTCAGCTACTAAGGCAGCAGCAAATAAAGCAGAGTCAAGTGTTTCCAAGACACAGTCCGCTTTCAATTTAGAGAGTGAGATTGCAAAAATCAAAATCTCTGTACCACTATCTGAGCTAGCCACTCAGGATGTATACAAAGGCCAAATTTTGAAAGCATTGAATCTAGGAGAAATAAATGATTCTGTAAACCTGAATGATGATCAACCAGCCCTACTTTTTGGTCCCAAAATTGAGGGAAAGTTTCAGGAAGGGGTAGTCCCACCTTTTTATATCAGTCTTAACATTCATGACAAGATCCTCCATAATGCCATGCATGATTCTGGAGCCTCACACAATTTAATGCCTAAGGTAGTGATGGAAAGGCTAGGCCTAGAAATCACCAGACCTTATAAAGACTTATACTCATTTGACTCTAGTAGAGTAAAATGCCTAAGCCTCATCAAAGACTTATGTGTGAGTCTGACCCAGATTCCTGCTAAATGTATGGTCATGGATGTTGTGGTGGCAGATGTGCCACCTAAGTATGGCATGCTATTGTCAAGATCATGGGGAGCCAAACTGCAAGGCACAATGCAAATGGATGGCTCATATGCCACTATCCCTATATTTGGCCAACTTAGAAGACTGTATAGAGAGTCTCAGATGAAATTTTTAGTTAGTAGCCCCAAGAAGCCTGAAAATTCACCATTGTATTCTGTGCACATAGACTTGGATTCTTTCATCCTTTACAATGAGCAATCCTCAGAAGAACCAGTCTCAGAAAAACTGTAACCTAGAGCCCATGGACTTCAACATAATGGCTACTCTAGAAGAATACGATGAAGAAGACCATGGGAAAAGCACCGAAAATATAACTCTGAATGAAACAGAAACATAACAAAAACAACAAGCTAGCCACCTCCCTGATCCCCGTGCTCAGAATGAACCACAAAATGACCCCCCTCCTAGCACAGACTGCACAATTCTACATAATGGCGAACCCAACTATAGGGGAGGGGATGAAAACGAAGTAAAAAAAGCACCCCTGTGGGAAATGAACTTCGATGGGTCCTGTACTAGGCAAAACGCTGGAGCGGGAGTGTGGCTACAAAACATAGAAAGTGATTATGCAGAAAGCCATGCTGTCAATCTGCATTTCAAATGCACAAACAATATTGCAGAATATGAGGCTCTCATCCTAGGTCTGAATTTGTTGAAAAAATTAGTAGCCCAAAGGATAGCTGTGAGAGGAGACTTAGAGTTAGTGATCAAACAGGTGAATGGTGAGTATTCAGCAAAACATCCCAGGCTTAGGGCATACAAGAATGACACTCTAGATTTGCTGAAAACGTTTGTTGAATATGAATTAGTGTTTGTTCCCAGGGGACAAAATGAAATAGCAAATGGACTGGCTTGCCTAGCTAGCTCATATCCTAAGGCCCCCTGTTGACCAACAAATTGTCATTCAGACCAAATTCAGGCCTGCAGTGCCAGACAATGAAAAATATTGGTAGGTCTTTGAAGGGGACAAACAGATTGAAGATTTCCTGGTGGGAAGGAATGAGTTTGAATTTTCTGATTTAGACTCAATTTCTGATGAAAACTGCCCAATCGAGGATCCCCCAGATGAGCAAGAAACACTCTGTAACATAGAAATAAATTCTTTTTCTGAACAAACTGGAAATCCAATAAAAAATCATGAAAACACAGATACATAAGAAGTAGAGGTGCTGTAGGCCAAAGACAAGAACATACCCAGAGGCCTGGCACCCTTAGAGGACCTCTTTGATTTTGACGATGTAGCTAAAAATCCCACCATAGAACATGCAGAATCAGATATAGAAGAATGCAACATAGGCACTGAAGACAGGCCCAAAATGATAAAACTGGCTAAGTCTATACCTGCAGACATGAAGAAGAAATATGTTAACTTGTTTAAGGAATTCATTGATGTGTTTGCATGGAGCTATGAAGACTTGAAGGCCTATGACACCAACATCATACAACATAAGATACCACTAAAGGAAAATCAGGAGCCTTTCAGATAAAAACTCCGTAGGATCAATCCAAAACAATTTCCTGCAGTAGAGAAGGAAATTAAAAAGATGTATGAAGCAGGCATAATAGTCCCTGTAAGGTTTTCTGATTGGGTGTCAAACTTAGTGGCTGTAAGGAAGAAAACAGGGGAGATTAGACTTTGCATAGACTTCAGAAACCTCAACAAAGCCTCCTTGAAAGACAACTACCCTTTGCCTAGAATGGAACATATCCTACAAAAGGTAGTAGGCTCTAAGAGAATCTCCCTGCTTGATGGTTTTTCAGGATACAACCAAGTTCTGGTACTCCCAGAAGATCAAATCAAAACGGCCTTTACCACTCCATGGGGCACCTTCATGTATGTGAAAATTCCCTTTGGACTGATGAATGCTAGAGCTACCTTCCAGAGAGCAATGGACATTGCTTTCTCAGATGAAATTGGACACTTCATAGTTATCTACTTAGATGACTTAACTGTCTTTTCTAAAACAGAAGAAGAACACTTAAAACATCTGAGAAAAGTTTTTGAGAAATGTAGAAGGTACGGTCTGTCCCTAAATCCTAAGAAAACTGTTTTTGGGCCGCGGGAAGGTAAACTCCTAGGCCACATTATATCCGAGAAAGGGATTAGGATAGACCCCCAGAGAGTTGAGGGAATACTTCAAATTACACATCCAAGAAACATCAAGGAATTGCAGTCCTTTATAGGGAAGATCAATTTCCTTAGAAGATTTATCCCAAATCTTGCTGAGCACCTTAGGAAAATGACCAAGATGCTGAAGGAATGTGCAAGAATTAAGTGGAATGTTGAAGCCAAAAAAATATTTTGAGTCAGTAAAGCTAGAACTCACTCAGGCCCCCGTACTTATCAGCCCTGACTTCTCAAAAGATTTTCTGATCTTTTCATTTGCTTCCCAACACACAATAGCTACAGTTTTGCTGCAGAAGAATTCAGAAGGTAATGAACAACCTATAGCCTTCTTCAGTAAAGCCTTAATTGATGCACCCTTAAAGTACAACATCATGGAAAAGCAGGCCTATGCTCTGATTAAGACCTTAAAAGACTTTAGGGTGTACATTCTGCATTCTCACACCATTGCCTATGTGCCAAATATAGTGGTCAAAGATATCTTGTCCCAGGACCTTGATGGAAAAAGGGGCAAGTGGATTGCTACAATTTTAGAATATGACATTGAAATAAAACCCACCAAACTAATCAAAGGTCAAGGCCTGGCCCAATTAATGGCTGAATCAAACTTGCAAGCCCTTTACATTAACACGATAAATTCCCTAGATGAGCAGGAAGGATTGCCCCATCCAACTGTTGAGGAGAAGTTTTAGAACTCTCCTTGGTATACTGATATCCTTTACGTGCTCACTAACCTCAATGCCCCTCCAGAACTATCCAAAACAAAGGCCAGATTCATAAAACTCAAAGCTAGAAATTACTGCATTATGAACGAAATTCTATATTGGAAAAATCCAAATGGCCTTCTACTGAAATGTTTGTCTAAAACTGAAGCTGAAAGAATCACACAAGAATTCTATGCTGGGGAGAGTGGAGGCCACCTGAGTTGGAAATCCACTGCAAATAAGATACTCAGGGCTGGTTACTATTGGCCTACACTCTTTAATGATGTCCATAAAATGATCCTTACCTCCCACAAATTCCAAATCTTTGAGGGAAAAAGAAAGCTCCTTCCCCTCCCTCTACAACCGATCACTGTAGAAGGCGCTTTCATGCAATGGGGCCTAGACTTTATAGGAGAAATTCATCCTGCCTCCTCTGGACAACATAAATGGATTTTAACAGCCACTGATTACTTCACTAAATGGATAGAAGCTATACCCACTAGGAATGCCACTAACTCTGTCATCATTAGGTTCCTAGAGGACTTCATCTTATCTCGGTTTGGCTGTCCAAGGAAAATAATCACTGACAATGCTGCTGCTTTCGGATCCAAAAGAATGGTTGATTTCTGTCACAGGTACGGAATAGAACTTGGACATTCAACTTCCTATTACCCCCAGGGTAATGGCCTAGCTGAGTCGTCAAATAAAATCCTGGTTACAATCATTAAGAAGCTGCTGGAAGAGAACAAAAGATCGTGGCATAAAAAGTTGATACATGCCTTGTGGGATGATAGACTCACTACAAAGAAATCTATTGGCATGTCACCCTTCTAGCTGGGTTATGGGATAGAAGCAGTTTTTCCCACCAGCCTTGGAATTCCAGTTGTCAAGATTGTCCAGGAGATCCAATCAGAGGAGAACAGTATGGTGAGGAGAATTAATGAAACAATCCATCTTCAGTAGACAAGAGAGCAGGTTTATAGCAGAGCTATCAGAATTCAAGAAGGCATAAAAAGGCAATTTGACAAAAGAACTAAAGCTTCAGATTTCAAAATCGGTGACAAGGTTCTGAAGTGGGACTCAAGAAGAGAGGACAAAGGCAAACATGGCAAGTTTGACAGTTTCTGGCAAGGTCCATATATCATACAAGCCACTGTGGGTCCCAATGCGTTTTTTCTGCAAGAACTTGATGGAACGGAGTTGTTTGGGGGTCATGTCAATGGCAGGATGCTCAAACATTACTTCTATTGATTTTCCATTTCCAGTTTCATCTCCATTATACATACCATTGCAACCTTTATTTTCAGAAAAAAACAGAAAAATGTTCCAAAAACAGAATGAAAGATGGAGGTTCAGATATGCTCAAAACATGAACCTATAAAATGCAAAGGAATAGGCTCAAACATGATCAAAATCTGAGCCAAAGGGAAGCAAAATAGCTGATCCTAACATGCTCAAAATATGGATCAGCAGTGAAAGAGAAATCAGCTCTAATATGCCCAGAACCAGAGCTGAAGCAAAGAGAAGAGGTGACTCAAATATGCTCAAAACCTGAGTCACAAAAAGAAAGAAGGATGTTTCACAGTTGCAGAATTCCATGCCTTCACAGTTTTGTTTTCTACAAGTTTCTGCCCAGCAAGTCAGACAGTCTAATCCTGGCTTGGTTGTATTTAAATTTCTTGTCTTAGAATGTAGGTGAAGAAACTTGTTGGACAGTTTAATCCCAACAGGTGGTAGATTAGGTAGAGAAATAGATGAGGTCAAAAGTCTAATCTGGCCTCATGGAGAAATAAGGGTAGATTTAGAATAGGTTTGTTTTTGTTTTGCAAAATAAATGTAAAAGGGTCTGCTATCTCAAATGCACCCAAGGGGAAAATTGTATAACTGTAGTTTGGGTAGGTAGATTGGTTGGGAAATATTTTTGCTGATGTTTCTATCATATTGTGGCAACTAAAATTGAAGAAGAAGGGTGGCTTATGACAGCAGGCACCTGGCCTACTCCAAAGAACATATCTGGTTTCTTGACTCCTCCAAGGAGAAGCCATCCCCATGTGGAGCCACTGTTAGCCCCCCTATGAAATTCTTGACAAGCAAGCTGGGGGCTAGATTGTTCTAGAGCCTCCAAGGAATGCCTTTCCCCTAAAGATTCATCCTCCTTGGAGTCTCTCTGTGCTAGGCCTAATATACATCCTCTCTGTTGATTCATTCCTCAAAAAGGGGCCTTTTTACTCCTATACCCTGCAAACTTCCCCATCTTGGCCTCTGTTTCCCCTTTGGTCAAAATAACCTCCTTCCTCATGCTTAAATTCCTCGAAACCCCCTTGAAATCCTTTCCCTGCCCCTATTTTGGCCTTTCCTACCCTTCATTTCCCTATCGTTCCTCCCCATGGGCCTAAAAATGCTTTGAAATGTGCAAAAATCAAATAATAAGGCCTAAGCCCCTTTGGCCATAGCCCCGCGCTCCTTTTCTTCCCATAAAACATGGCGTCGGAACCCAAAGCTAAACCCTCCAGGCGCTTATCCCCTCCAACCTCTCTCCGTGCGAAAAATCGTCAAAAACCTTTGCAAACGCGCGCTTGTGGGTTTTAATAAATTTTGATTGGTAAACGGATCTCAACCGTCCGTTAGAAATCTGATCTAATGGTGCAGAGCCTGCCCGAAACAGTGGACCCCGCCTGCATACGTCATCCGCCCAAACCCGCCTGTAAATTCCGCACCACCGTTGCGCGCAAGGCGGTTTTTCCCGGAAGCATAGCGATTCCATTCAGCAGCAGCCACCTGTCCCCTGTACGGTGGCAAAACCACCATCTTCCCGCGCATTAACCTTCGGCCCCGGTCTTGTAGCGAAATCCACTACCACCATTAGATCGCGGAGCCCTAATCCAACGGCTGTCATCTCCCGAAGCTGCACACCATTTAACACCGGTCCATCGTACCCGCGGTCCCGCCTTCCGTTGTCCTCCGCCGTCGATCTTCGCCCGATCGACGGTCCAGATCTGTCTGTTCATCATTGACCATTCCATTGCCCCGGTACCTCCACCTCATCCGTCCACTCGGCTGTTCGTATGCCACGTCACCCCACGTGCATGTTCCGTACCTGTCAATCATTTCGTCGCATATAACGTCCTATTCTCGCATTTTTTAATGTTTTTCATGCATTTTTTATTCTACAACGTCTTCCAACCTTACCAGAGAAGTTTTTCACCATTCTTCTGCATTTTCTTCCACCATATCACCGATTTCATGTCCATTTCTCCCATCCACTTCGCCCGCCACCCTTGTCCATGGATTTCTTCACGGTTTTCATGTTTCCTGCAGGTTTATAAAGAAAGAATGGCTGCCGCAATACACTTCTATGCTACCAGGACAACTAAATCCGAGGAAGATCGTCTACGGCGGCCGAATTTATGAACAAAGGCCCGGGAAGGTGGAGATGAGATGTTAATTAAAGGAATAGAGTTCAAACTCTGTAGAAAATCTCCCATCACCATTAAACCCAAGCTAACCTGTCAGAGATGGAATAAAAGCAGTTGAGAATTTCAGTACAGAGCAAAGGGATGTTAAGGCACGCTAACGAAGATCCAGAGCCTTAAATCAGTGTTTTCAAAGGAAGAGCAGCAGATCACAGACCCTGAGGATCGATCAAAGGATCCTGAGCACAGGAAAAAGGTAATATCAGGGTTTTTCGTCAGCAGAATGTTTTTCTTTATCAGGTACAGGGCACCCATATTGTCTTATTTACACACCGTGTCCCTGAAAAGATTTCCACCAGACGACAGTTCAAAACCATCGGAGCATTTATGTGATAGGCCTTTCAGTAGTTTATTTTATTTCTGTTCAAGACACCAGGAGTACTTCAGCCAAAAGATGTCAAGATCAAATCTGGAGCAGATCATTATCTCACAAGGAAGGTGACAGAGATTAAATACATAGCATGTCAAGAAGAATGGGTTTCGGACCTGCATTCATTGTTGTGTTTAAAGATACATTTAATTTTCACCTACTCCTTCAGTCAATCTTAGGTTCATCCTTTGCTATAAAGCACAGAAGGAAACATTGTAATGGTTGTTGATGAGAAATCAATGAAATGCAAGTATTCTCCTCTTGAGACAAGTTCTCTGTGTATATTGTAAGATAGACTGAGACTTGATGTATTCAGACTGAATGTTCAAGCTATGGGCTATGATGTACCTGACTGGTGTTGTTTTTAATATGACAAGCATGTTTCTTTGGATCCTGATCTAAAACAGCTGGTGATGTTTCCTCTTTCTCTGTATTTGTGATTGACTTGCTCTTATGTTATGTTCCATTTCATTTCATTTCTGCTGGTAGACAACAGAAGTATAATATAAGATTCACCCTTGATAGGTGCCTTATGTTTCCTGCTCTCCCTACCTCAATGTTTTCTGCTTATATGTGTATCTGAATGTTGATTTCAATTGATTTAACCAGTGTAGTGGATGTTATTGCCTACTCTCTGATGTATGAATTGATGAAGTCCATGTTTAGACGTTCTTGGTAAGATTTAGCTAGGAGGTTTGGGAACACTGGGGATTAGTGTTGGCCCTGTCCACTAGGATCTTTGCGCGACCAGCTAGCCTTTCTAAGATCCCTTGTCTTGCCTCTAATTCTGTCCAAGCAGGCTTGGAGTTAAATGACCTCTGGTCTGATCTATAGACAGAGTTGGTTGGTTCTCCTCCTTTCATTTTCAGTCCTTAATGTTCCATTCCATCTTCTATCTTTTTAAGATCTAGATGATTTAGATGACTTGCCCAACTGAAAGCTTGCACACTTATTACAAGTAAACCCTTTCTTGACTCCATAGCCCAATGGCTTTGATGTTCTTTGAGTTATCTATCTCTGCCTAAGCTTCCCTTTGCCCATCCTTGTTTTATATTGGACCTTCTTTTCCGGATTCCCTCCAACCAAACATAAACAATCAAACAAGCAACCATGAACCTATAACTAGCCTAAAATCATAACATCCGTGCTTCAAAGACATAAACCTTTGGCTATCATAGAGAGATCCCTCTCTGGACCTAGGAGGGCTAGATCCTAAGGTCCCAAAGTGGTTCTATGTTGTCTCATCTTTTGGTCTTTGTCAACCTGGCCAAAACATGGGAACCCCAATAGCTGGAAGGCCATCGGCTATCCGGTCCTCTCATCATCTCCCAATGCACTAGAGGCATTCGATGGTCGGGAATCCAAACCCCTGGGTGTTCTCGAGAGTTTAGCGATCACTTTACAGGGGAAGACTGTCAACGTAGAAGTAGAAGTGGTTGACGCCAAACTCAACTACAATATACTTCTCGGCCGCAGCTGGACTCATGCCATGCTATGCGTGCCATCCACCGTTTTTCGACTTCTTAAGTTCCCTCATGAGGGAAAAATCGTTATGGTGGACCACCACCGCACACCGCTCAAGTTAACATGATTTCCATATCTGATGACCCCTGGCTCATCCCTATGCTTGAGCAGGTGTTTGAGTTTGGAGAATCAATGCCCTTGACTCCAGTAGAGATTAGCTACTGTGAAATTGTTGCTGCATCTGATCCTCCACCTCCTCAGCATGCTCCTTTGAGCATGGCTCTAGATGTCTACTCTCAATCCCTCTGGCTTGGTCAGGCCAATTCGCCTCATCCTCTCAAAGAGATTTTTCCTTCTGATGAAGCCATTGTTGAAACAATGTCTCTTAAGGAGCTGCCTTGGAGCGATGGACATCATCGTTCCTCCTTTATGCCTAGCCTGGGGGAAATGTCAGATTGTCTAGAGCGTGATGTATCTGATCGTCTCCCTCCTGAGCCTCCTCCATTGAGCTCACCAGAGCATAGTTCCTCTTCTTGTGCCAAGCTCTTAAAACAATGAAACAAGCGGCTACGAGGACAATTATTTTAAGTGTGTCAACCTCGTTAAAATTATGAAACACGAGCATGTTCAATTCGAGTTTTGATAGATTTAGTTCAAATCTCTTTTGTTTTCAACCTTCACTCCATTTCCTATGGACTGAAGCTTGGGGCATGCACCTCGAATTGAGACACCATGCTGGGGGGCATGCCCGTCTTTAGTGTACATAAGTGTGTATCTTTCATTTGTGTGCATGTGTGGTGTGGTTTGCGATGTAAACATCTTTTTGTTGATCGAGTCTTCCTGATTGTGCAGATGTCCATCAACCCGTTTGTTGGTTTCACGGATGGTGCCTCCCGCAGTACCAGGAATCTGTCTTCGGCGGCCTGGGTAATCTACGATCCTGCTGGTGAGTTGGTGAACCTGCAGGGTGTGTGTCTGGGACGTACTACATATAACATCGCAGAATATAATGCTGTGTTAGAATTATTAACCGAGGCTGTAAACCTCGGTATCCGTGAATTGCTTGTGTATCTAGACTCGCAATTTGTAGTATCGCAACTGAACGGACACTATTCAGTAAAGAAACCCATCCCTTTTACGTTTGTATCTACGTATTCGTTTACTGGAAAGAAATTTTGACTATATTACATATCAACATATACCCAGGCATATGAATACGTTAACTGATGCAGTAGCTAATTTGGTTCTAGATAGACATTTGCACAATTTGTAAATCATCATCACATGTAAAAGGAAAATCCATCCAGAAATAGATATGTATATATATAGATATCGAATGTTTGCATAGTGTGCATCACATTAAATAAAAAATATACATGTTCATCTTAATACATCTGGAGAAGACATGTCTCTCAAAAAATATGCATGATAAAATCCCTAGGAGTCTAATCCGCATGGTGCTCATGATAACAAGTGACTGCACGCACTAAGCTCCTCAGAAGTCGGTGGAGGCGACTAGGCACTCCCACCATATGTCTCTGGTACGCCATCAGTACATCTGCCAGTCGGGCGTAGTCTAGGATCCCTCGGGCAATACCCTCGAGATTCTGGATCAACTCCCCCCCCTCTGCACCCTCTGCCTGAGGATCAAGTGCGGGAAGAGTCCTCCGCGCAATAGGAGACATACCAACTGGTCTCTTTGGGCCCACGTCTGCATACATATAAAATGTGTCAGGAAGAACATGTATTACCAAAAAAAAAAATCATAAAACATAAAAATAAAAAAGAGAAGAGATCATACCCAACTCCTCTTCCTAATCATCTCCCTCCGGCAGTGGGAGATCTGGGTCTCCAGTGAAATCGGTTCCTGCATATGGCCAGTCTTCCACTACAATCAACTGATGCTGCAACCACCCAAAAAACTCCGGCCTCCAGGACATCTGTTGGCCTCCTCTAGCTCTGGGCATCAGTGTCGCCCAGTGAGCCATTCTTGGCTCTCGTGGTACCGGCTCAGCTACTATGGCCCCTTGGCCTTGGAAGATTGGTAATCATTCCAGAATGAACGATACCAGGATAGAACCGTATCCAAACTATTTCAGTTTGGCCTGCTTACACTTCGTGAGCTGTCTCTTGATATTTATTGTCACTGTTGTGGCCCAGTCAAATAATAGGGGACTCATGCACTCTGAGGCCAGTAAGAGTTGGGCCTTTGTTGCCTCATGCGGTGCCTGCGATCCCGCGGCCCACGTGATGGTATGAAGCGCTACCCTGAGTGCTAGATCAGGAACTGTATGGATGTCTACCTTTCCACTTCCTGATCCCAGTCGTGCCCCTCGGCACACTCGTGCCATCACTTGCTCCATCTTCTCACCAGATGTTCTGCTCCCTATCAATATGGGCACCAGACCTCTGCGCGATAGTCCGGTTATGAAGTATACGTCAGAAACCTCCAGTTCTAATACTTAGTCCCGCAACTTGAACACTTGTTCATGTTTGTCCCATATGCTGATCAGGTACTGTAGGAGCTCAGGCTGAGCTCGTAAGCAAGGTGTCAGGAAGAACTTATTAAGCCCACAATTATTGAGGGCATTCATGCAAGTTTCATTCTCCATGGCCTGTTCATCCTCTTCCCCATGCTCCCTCTCTTTCCACTTAATGACCATTTTGATCGGTTGCCTACATTCACATGGTCAAAAAACTTCAATTAGACCTCTGCTATCCTTAAAAATTCATGCAATTCATTCATTATGTGAAAATTTCAAACGGAAAATTGGATTGTGCCGCTGGCGCGACTTTTTTCCTAACATTCGCGCCAGTTGGCGCGGGCCCTTTGGAAATAAAATTCCATTGGCGCGGGTCCGTGCCGGATACCCGCGCCAATGGGCGGAGCCCTAAAAATTCAAAAATTCCTCACAGAAGTCTAATATGCAATAAAAATTTATGAAAAGCAGATTGAAATGGAGTACAAAGAAGCGCCTCTTACCTGGAACAGACGTGAATCTGAATGGTAGCCCGGATTGGTCGCAATCGCCGTTAGAAGTTCGCACACAAAATGGACCACTGTTGCTCTTCAGTGAGGTAAATAGTGAAAAGTAATTTTATTTTTACCATTTGACATATTTATAACTTTTTGAACTCAAAATAGGTTTTGAAAGTTATTTTTCTAAATATTTTAATATATTTTGTCAAAAATGGGTTTTACACTTGCTTTTTGTACAGCAACAGGTTTTTTACGCGACTTAAACAGTAAAACGAGTTGTATTTTATACTTTTTCGGACTCGGTAAATACACGAAAAAGTCACTTTGGAGTCATCTTTCAGCTCTTTTCTGACTCTCTAAACATGAAAAGATTGCCGAGGCCCTTGTCATTTCGATCTCGTTAAAGTGGACACGAATCGACATCTACCCAGTATACGTTTACCCCTTTTTCGGGCTGGGATGGATTATTTACGAAAAAGGAATACCCTAGCCTATCGCGACTAGGAGGTTTTCTCGGATATTTTTTTCTACCTCTTTGGGTCCGAGGAACTATCTACGAAAATGGACCGCTGGAGTTTACTTTTCTACTGTCTTTTCAAACTCTCTAAATATGAAAAGGCGCCGATTTCTTCCTTTGTCAGACTCGTTAAACCCTGATGACATTGGATTCAGTCAAAATGACGTTCTCCGAGTTTCTCCTTCCTAGGGCTCGTTAAATGTACTAGGATGGATTCGCCCAAAGGGCGGACTTATATTACAAGCATATGCTATCCCCTTCAAGCTTGTTATAAAAAATAATTGGGGTACTCGCCAGAAATGGTGGGGGGGAAATGGAACCAGCATCATTGTCGTGTCGACAGTATGTCGCTCTTGAACATGGCACTTGTTTGCATTCGTGTCGGGTTGGGGACATCTCATCTCTTTATTCACTTGCCTCCGTGGGTTTGGATAATCCCTTTTGACCTCTCATCTGCTCGTTTCCTTGTCACTATGACCTCTGATCCGTTGATGTCAAATACTGCCAAATCCACTATGGTGTCGTTATATGTTCAAGAGAAGTTGACCTCTGCAAAGTATCAACCTTCCTTTGATTCTCATATGATCCTGATTCACAAAAAAAAACATCATGTTCCTATGTCTCGTGTCGATGATGTGGGAAACATTATGGCCCACCTTCGATCAAGGTCACTTCCTGTCGACTTCAGCTCATTATCCGGGAAGCTGATCTAGAGACTCCCTTATGGTACCTTGGAGCCTGCATGCCTCAATGGCAGGTTCGTCGCATTCGACATGAGGTTTTCATCATCGGCCTCTGATCGAGTGATTCTATGAGTGTTCGACGCCAGCTCATTGATTCACATGCCGTAGATTGTACCTATAGTACCTTGAGGGCCATTGTCATTATTGGTGGTTCCTCTCGCATCTGTTAACAGCTTTCATCGTTTGCTGGTAATCAGACGATGTTCTTGCATGTTCGACTTCAGCTCACATATTCGCATGTTTGAACTTGTACTTTGTTCGGGTCGAGATGGAGCGCAAGACCCTGGATTTTGTCTGTTGGAATCCAGGCTGCGATTTTGTGGATTATTATTACATGACTCATTGATTGGATGGCTGCGTCCATGCCTTGGATCTGGATTATTGTATATTCTGTTATGGATGGTTGCGCCCATACCACACATATATATATCATGTATCTGAGACATCAATTGTACTTCGCTCCGCAGGTTTTCCGATGGCAGTGTTTTCAATCGGCATGTTCTCGTAAAGCATTTCACCCCTCTCTCTCTCTCGGGCCTCATGCTTTAGGGGGCATCTGTTACACAACAATTTGTCACCATCCCTGCCATTCCTCATCCCGCACATTGGAGGGCTCATTCCATGACCTGTGAGCAGAGACAAGACTTGAAAATACTTTCATTGCATCCCTCTGAAGATGAGCTTTCATTTCCCTGAAGACATCTCCCTGCCAAAAACCCTAAAAATAACTCTTTTTCCATTGGCGCGGTTCCACAGTTCAGCCCTCGCGCCAAGGGAGAAAATCCTCCAAAGAGAGCGCGCCAATTGGTGCTCTGTCATAGAGCCGCACCCACGCCAACCATATTAAGAGATGTTTTTTAAAAATAAATGGCGGAAGTTTCGTCCTAACAAATTCCTGGACTGATATCTATCTTGAGTTGGGAGGTTTGGCTATGGATTTCCATAGAGAGGAAGTGGTTTTCCACCTCTCATGGAAGCTTCCTTGATGATAGGGCCAATCCCATAATTATAGGGATCTCAACTCCCCTTCCTCCATCTATAAAAGCTTGCCCATCTCCTTTGCAAACTAGTTCCCAAGAGCTTTCACATCCTTATGCTGCAAGAGCCTTCTTGATTCCCTTAAGGCAAAATCCAAGCAAGGAGACTATTGTCAAGTATCCGGAGAGAGAGGCTTGTCCCATCCTTGACAGGCTTTATCGAGACATGTTTTGCTGACGACCCGCCAAAGGAGAGTGTTGCGTCGAAGCTATGGTTGTATTCTTCTTTTGACTCATTAATGATAAGCGACTATTGGTTATGGTTCCACTCTTGTTCTTGATTATGTTCATGAGTTATGTCCTGTTCGACTGACATATAGTTGTATATACTGGATTTTATGCTTATGTTTGTGTTGTTTCTTGCATGTGCAGGTGTCCGATCACGGAGATCGTGAGGATTGTGATCTGCCAGGGCAAAGGAACGGGAGCACCACCTCTTCTACAAACGACATCGTTGGATTCCAGGTAAGCCTTCATTGCAAGTCGGTTTATTTGCAATTAGGAACTTGCACTGTAGTGTGTTTGATTGTTGCTAGACCCGATCTGGGCTAGTAGGGATCGCCTCTGTCCGCAGAGGGGATTAACCTATTCAACAATGAGGAAAAAATTCTTAGGTGTTGGTGATAATGGTTGTTCGATCACCAATTCCTCTTTGACAACCTCCATAATGCTTTAGCCTTCCTTCTCAGCCACTCACAAACAAAAATGAAAAAAAATGTTTTTTCTCTTTTCTAGCCATGGCGAGGAGAAGCCCGACAATATTTTCAATCGTCACGCAATATTTTCCAAAATATCACAATATTGTCATCACTGATATATATACCATGATATTTCGACGATATTGTCATCGCTTATATATATATATATATATATATATATGTATATATATATATATATATATATATATATATATATATATATATATATAACTCCAATCTTTATATGTTAAGTTTTAAATTAAAGAGGTTGTAATTTCATAGATTTTAATCATCCTGATGTTTCTTCATAAATATGATTAACATAAATCTGTGGTATGATGATTAATTAGATATTATATTAATGATATAATATTATATCAGTATTGTATTTTTTTAATTTCTGAGGAAATTGACAAGTGGTCAAAGAAAATTTGTGATGTTATGGTATGATTTTGAGTGTTAAGTGAATCCATGAATGCCCCAACACACAACCCACATGACTAATTATAGAGATTTAAACCTAGAACCACATACTTCACAAAAACTTCATATGAAAGTGATCGACAATTAAACTACCCTAAAAGCTTACATCATATTATAACTATTACATCATATTATAATTAGTTAGTGATTAAATTTGATATTATTTGTACTTATAACTTTTAATTTTTTATTATAAAGGTGAAGTTAATTATATTTTTAAAAAATTATAAACTATATAAAATGTTTGTATGGCCAAATTCTATACAAATAAACGGTTTTGACTCACCATAAATAAAATATTAATATTTTGATTTCTTTTAATAAGAATGGAGTCAAAATTGTCACACTGATTTCGATCACTATTTCAAAACCTCCCATTATTGTTTATAATCCAGTGGTTGTAAGATACAAAGATATATTGTAGGTCCATATACTTCAATTTGCTCTCCGTTGATTAAAACGTGTACAATAGTTCTGAAATGTATGCTTCTCTGTCAATGGTTTCTTCTAGAGGATTGTAGGTGTTTCCTTTAGGTGTGCATGTTTTGAATTTAAGTTGTGTTTTGTCTTTTATTGCTATAACAATCAATCAATCAATTATTGACTTTTGAACCCATCTGTTCCATCTTCAAAATCAACTTATTCTGTGACTTGTGGCAGTTAGAATTGGAAAATTGACCAATGCATGGTTTCTTTGCAAAATGTTGTTATTGCTAGAGTCGTCATGTTTAATGTGAATGATAATTACTCCGTTCACCGTATTATTAAAAATCAGCATAACTCCAGTAGATTATTTTCCCATTTTAAAATTAATGATTTCAAAGTTATTTGTCATTTTATACAAGCAAGTTAACGTTTGAAATTCTATCAGTTAATATATGGAAGAGGAGATAATGAGAATATAACATCAAAGATGTACGTGTATGTACGCTGTGTTCAGGCGCTGAAGGCCGGAGAGAGCATGTTCATAGTGGATGTGATTTACCAAGCCTGACGTTGGAAAAGTGATTATTCACAGGAGTGCTCCTTCCTGGAATGTTGTCGTGATATAGCAGAGTTGTCTATCCATTATTTTAAAAGTTATCTTCAAAAATTTTGAACCTTAAAAATAATAAAATAATAATATTAAATTTATGGAATATTTGTATTTAGATTTTATTGAAAAGGAAGTTAATATAAAATAAAATCTTATATTATTATTGATAAAGAGACATGAATTTTTTATTAAAAAATATATTAATAATATTATAAATTAAAATATTAATAAATTAATTTGGCATTAAATGTATGTTTTATTATTAAAATAATGTGTAATTTAATTAATAGATGAAATGGTTTTCTTTTGGTTATTTTTTATGGTCAATTTTATACAAAATTTATTACATATTTTAAAAGTTATAAGTTTAAGTTGTTTAATTTATATAAATGAAGTGTTTTATAGCTTTTTTAGAGTGTGAATCCATTTATACATATTTCAAAAGTGTTTTTTAAATAATAAAAATTACCACAATTTGGCTAGAAATTGTATTAACCAATTTGAATAAAAAAAGTCATTTCATCTATTAATTATATTAAGCCAAAATAATATATTACTAGCAATTGCACCATGTGTTACAAAGAAAACGTAGTAACATATGAAAGAGTAGTATAGAAGAAAAAATATGTGATATGTTATATGATTTAATTGAATATTTAACTTATAAATATGAATTATTTTATTTAAAATAAATTATAGGTTTGGAGAAATGTTTTGATAAAAAAATTGGCTTTTTTATAACCTAGGCAACCCTTTCATAGTGATGTCTGATTATGCACTATGGGCCAGATGACAAACTATAAAATGGAGCCGATTTGCAAAATTGTAGGTGCACTTGGTATGCTTAGATTCTGAATTAAGTATAACCCAAAAAAATGTCACAATAACTCTTAACCAACATCAACATATGCATCAAAACCTTGTAAACTTCATTTTTCTAAATTGATGCAACAATATAATAAAATTGACTCTTTCAAACCCTTGTGAAGGAACAAAGGAATGAAGGAAAATAAGAGGCATACCACCATGTTTAGCAAGTTAGTTAATTAGTTAGCCTAGAGAAAATGAAGGAGGTAGTGGATCTAACGGCCTAAAACATTTCAATCGTCTAACATTTAATCCAATGGCACAAACAAGGAAGCTAGGGAAGTTGTTTTCAAAAAGGAATTATCAAGTTAGTTAATTAGTTAGCCTAGAGAAAATGAAGGAGGTAGTGGATCTAATGGCTTAAAATATTTCAATCTTCTAACATTAATCCAATGGCACAAACAAGGAAGCTAGGGAAGTATTTTTTTTAAAGAACGCCTTAAGGGTACTTTTAAATTATATATACAATAAAAATATTATAAAATATTTATTTATATATATTATAAAATAATTTTAAGATATTGATTTGTATATGCTACAAGAATATTTTAAAAATCTAACAAACATTACAACATAATTAAAAAATTAAAAACTTTTAAATATTTTGAATATAAGAATATTGTAGAAATCCAACAAATATTACAACATAATTAAAAAATTTAATAACTTTTATACATTTTGAATATAAGAATATTGTAGAAATCCAACAAATATTACAACATAATTAAAAAAATTAATAACTTTTAAACATTTTGAATCTTAGACTACATGTTCAATATTATTTTTTGCGAAAAGGAATCCATTCTTGCATTCCTCACTCGACAGTGCAGGAATGAGCACAATTTTAGCAAATAAATTGTTGCAAAAGATGACATTATGTAGACGTGTATTTCAACTTATTTGCAAGCAGACAATAAAGATTGAAAATTTTCCAATCACTTAAGGTGGCATTATATGCAACTTGTTTTTCAATTGGTTTTCCAGCATCTATTAGCCATAATAAGGACTGGAATTGGTCTAGCTAATTATCAAATGAGAGTTTGTTGCTTCTTACTCCTCAATTGTATATGTTGAATATTTGGGAAAATATTTAGATATGTTGGTATGTAATTATTTAATTTGCGACACTCATGAAATAATTGCATCTAGCATATAATTTCAAAAAAATATTAAAAAATCAACTCAGAGTAGCAAAACTATTTATGTGTTCTAACTTTGAAAACTCATTTTTCCCTTTCCCATAATATTGATGGTTGCAAGAAATTACCAGAGACAATTATATGTAACAATAAACTATTATATCTACCAAAAAACAGGTTTCCCATGTTTTATTACATTATACTATTATATGTAACAAAATATAGGTTTCCCTTGTTTTATCACATCATAGTCCACGCACGGAATAAGCAGCCTCGCCGTTGGTTTCATTTGTTTTATTGCTTTACCATCTTTAAGGTTGTCTCTTATGCTTTAGTCACACCATATTTACTGCAAAAGGAGTACGGAATTATGCTTTCCATTGCTCCACATGAGTGTACCGAAAACATATTCTTTGGTGGCAGCCTTGCTTGGTGTAAAAACTACATGGAAAGATAGCTTCTTGGAAATTTCAGAGAATTGAAGAATTTCTGGAGATACCTTCACACTCAAACCCAGAGGTGCACCAATGGTAACCTTGTAAGTAGGCACGAGATCAGGACTGATGTTTGTGACGCTTCTGCTTATAGTTATGCTGCCATTCACAATATTTAACTTGGAAACGACTATACTTGGATAGTTCATGTTACTGATCAGATCCACCTTTTCACCGGATAGACACCTACAACTTGTATTCATCGTGATGAGCTTGATATTCTCAAATTCTTGACCGTAATTACACAGAAAGTGGAAGTAATCATCTATTGATGTTTCATATACAAGTCTTGGTTGCAAAGCTCTGATTGGATTTACTACTCCCGCTCCAAAATCAAATGGCGTCCCAGCGATATCTGATGCATTAGTCAATAATTCATGGTGTCCCAGCGATATCTAATGCACTATTCAATAATTCTCCCCATATCTTTTCATACAATGGTTGCCATATACATTAGAGTGCAGATGTTAGAAAAAGAGGTAGTTGTGAAATAGGAATTTTTGTGAAAGAGACATATATGCTGACATTGAAATAATTAAATACCCATTACCATTAACATTGACTATAATCACTAGCTGAACTAATTCCCAATGTAGATGATTGTGATTCAACACTTGACTTCAAGGATGGCCCTGAACTAACCCTAGGAAAAACCTTGCTTTAAGGGATTATGCATTTCAAAGCACTAAATTCAATTTAGGCATTACTGAAATTATAAATATCCAGTCTTTCAAAAGAAGGGGGAAAAAGGATCTCTAGGCTTTGGCTAATGTGATATTTGCATGATTACATGTCGCATTTCAAGAATAAAACCTGATTATAAGTACCTGTTGTCATCAGGGCTAATCTGATAGCAGAGGAGCTCCTAGTAGGATTCATAGAATTTAAAAATTCAGCAGCTCCGCTAACATGAGGATGTTGAGTTAACACAACGGAAACTTAAATAAAAAATCAAACACACACAACATAAACAAAGAAGACAAGAAGATTTAACATGGTTCACCCAACCAATCTGGGCTACATCCACCAAACAGAGGTATCGACAATCTCATTCAACAACAGAAGAATAAAACAGAAGAATTACTCATCTGCACTTCTCTTCCACTCACCTCACATCTCTCATGCTCATTTGCCTCTACAGGCTTACATTTTATAGCTGGGAGTAGAAACTAAATCATAAATTCAATCACAACAAAATAGGATGCAATAACTCCACATCAGGATTAGATGCAGTCAATTTAGCAACAAATCCTATAGTTGTCATATTCATGAGATTTTCTCCAAATTCAATATTAGAAATCTCAACAATCTCCACCTTGACAACAATTAGCCTAATAACTCGTTCCTTTATTTTTTATTTTTTCTTCAAGCCAAGAGAAGCCAGACACCATCGTAGCTTCTCTAATAAAACTGGTTTCGTGAACATGTCTGCACAATTTTCCTTTGTATACACTTTTTCAAGAGAGACTCCCCGTTCATTGATAACTCGTGTTCCAAAATGGTACTTGATAGGTATATTCTTTGATTTACTATGATAGGCCGGATTTTTAGCCAAGTGAATTTCACTTTGACTATCACAAAATAACTTGATGTTGTCCTGCAACCTACCAAACTCACCAAACAAACCTTTCAACCAAACTGCTTCTTTGCAAGCATGTGAAGCAGCTATCTATTCTGCTTCTGTAGTGGATAAAGCAACAATGTTTTGTAGCTTTGACATCCAACTTCTAGCTCCACCTGCAAGAGTAAAGACATATCCTAAAGTTGACCTTCTCTTATCCAAATCACCTGCAAAATCGAAATCAACATATCCGCGAACAAATTCACTACTTCTGTTATAAGTGATACAATAATCACTTGTGCCTCTCAGATATCGAAGCACCCATTTCACTGCTAACCAGTGTTCTTTTCCTATATTTTCCATATACCTGCTGACAACTCCAACTGCATGTTAAATATCTGGTCGTGTAAAAACCATCATATACATCAAAAAACCTACTACATTGGCATATGGAATTCGAGACATGTATTCCTTTTCTGCATTTGTGTTAGGAAATAAACTTGAAGAAAGCTTAAAATGGGAAGCTAAAGGGACTGAAATAGGCTTCACATTGTTCATACCAAACCTCAAGATTATTTTCTCAATATACTTCTGTTGTGATAACCACAACTTACCATTGCTCCTGTCTCTGAAAATCTCCATGCCCAAAATCTGTCTTACTGCTCCTAGATCTTTCATATCAAACATCCTAGCCATCTGAACCTTTAACCTGTTGATCTCTGTTATGATTTTTCTTTCTAAAAGCATATCGTCAACATATAACACTAAGATAATGAAGATGCCATTACTCAATTTCTTAAAGTAAACACAATGATCATATTCACTTCTTATATAATTTTGACTCATCATGAAAGAATCAAATTTCTTTTACCATTGTTGAGGTGACTGCTTCAGACCATACAATGATTTCTTGAGCCTACAGACAAATTTCTTGTTGCGATTTTGAACAAACCCTTTAGGTTGTTCCATATAAATCTCTTCATCTAGATCTCCATGTAAAAATGTAGTCTTAACATCTAGTTGTTGTAATTCTGAATCAAGTAAAGCAACTAATTCTAAGACAATCCGAATTGAAACAATTTTAAGAACTGGTGAAAATATCTCATGAAAGTCAATTCCTGCTTTCTGAGAAAAACCCTTTGCGACCAGCCTTGCTTTGTACCTGTCTTCTGTATCATCAACACCCCTTTTCAATTTGTAAACCCATTTACATCCCACACTTTTCCTGTCTTTAGGAAGTTCTACCAAATCCCATGCGACATTCTTGTCTAATGCCTTCATCTCATCCCTCATAGCTTCTTTCCACTTATTACTATTAGAACCTTCTACAGCTTCCTGATAGCATAAAGGTTCATCATCATTAGCGGTTAAAGAAACTAAAGTAACATAATCATCATACCTTTTAGGAGGGCGTCTAATTCTCCTGGACCTCCTCAAATATGTTTCTAGTTCTTCCACAATTTGCTGATTATTATCTGTAGGAACTTCTTCATGATCTGCATCTGAAACATGTTCATGATCTACATCTGAAACTTGTTCATGATTTGCATCTGAAACTTGTTCATCTAGACTATCATTAGTATTTGAACTGGTTTCAAACTGAATATGTTGAAACTTAGGTACATTATCTTGTTTCAATTTATCATCTACATCTGGATTATCGAATGAAGATTCATTGAATTTAACATCTCTGTTAATGATGATCTTGTGAGTAGTAGGATCCCACAACCTGTATCCCTTAGTACCATCACCATATCTAACAAAGATATATATTTTTTATTTAGGATCTAATTTAGAACACTGATGTTTTAGAATCAGAGCATATGCATCACAACCAAAAAACTTTCAGTTTAGAATAATCACAAGGATGACCTTTCCATACCTCTTGAGGAATTTTGCATCCTATTGCAGTTGTTGGTGATTGATTTATCAAATAACAAGCCATAGATATTGCTTCTGTCCATACTTCCTTATGCAAATTGGCGTTACTAAGCATACTTCTTGCTCTCTCTAAAAGTGTCTTGTTCATGTGTTTAGTAACTCCATTTTGCTGAGGAGTATATACAGTAGTTTTATATCTTTCGATCCCAACTTCCTTACAATAATTATCAAATTAATTTGAAGTAAACTCACCACCATTATCAGTTCTTAAACATTTAATGGTTCTTCCAGTGATATTTTCTACTAATGCTTTAAACTGTTTGAAAATTGTGAATACATCAGACTTTTTCTTTAACATATAGACCCACACTTTTCTAGAGAAATCATCAATAAAAGATACAAAATATGACGATCCTCCATATGAGGTTGTAGGAGATGGACCCCAAACATCAGAATGGATATAATCAAGGATTCCCTTACTATTATGTTTTCTAGTTTTAAACTTCTGCTTTCTTTGTTTCCCATATAGATAATGTTTGCAGAAATCTAACTTAGAAGATTTTAAACTAGGAAGTAACTTACGATCAGATAAAAATTTTAATCCTCTTTCACTCATATGGCCCAACCGTTGATGCCATAGACGAATAGAATTACTGTCGCTTTCAAATACTGTAGAAGCATGATCTGACTCTGTTCTTCCTTCTAACTGATAAAGATTTCAAATCTTCTTTGCTTTCATTACTAGTAAAATTCCTTTATAAACTTTCATTACTCCACCTTGAATAAAGGTTTTATATCCATTTGTGTCTAGCACTCCTAGAGAAATGAGGTTTTTTCTGAGTTCAGGAACGTGTCTTACATCAGTTAATATTTTATTTGTCCCATCAAACATTTTAATCTGGATGCTTCCAATTCCCACAATATTACATGAGACATCATTTCCCATGTAAAAAACTCCATCATTGATTGATTTCTAAGATTTAAACCACTATCTATGAATGCACATGTGATTTGATGCACCAGAATCTAACAACCAATGTTGATCATGATTAGACAAACTAACTAATAACACTTCATCACTCATACCTGAACCAGATGCCGAACATGTATCTGTCGTGTTTGCTTCTTTCTTCTCTTTCGAAGAGTCTCCTTTGGATGTTTTCTGTCTCTTCAAACAGTCCTTCTTCAAATGTCCTGATTTTCCACAAAACCAACACTTTACCTTACTCTTCTTCCCTTTCAATTTTGACCGCAAGTTGTTCTGCTTACTGAAGTGTCTTTCTTTAGAACGACCTCTAACCATCATTGCTTCTGATGTAGAGGTTTCTGAATTTGAACTCTTTCTTGTTTCTTCAAATAACAAAGCTCCAACAACATCATCAAATTCAAGGGTTTCTGATGAACTAAGACTTATAGAAGTAACAAAATGATCCCATGACTCGAGCAACGAGCATAATAAAGTTACAGCTTTATCTTCTGAATCAAATTTTACATCTATACTATCTAACTGCACCAGAAGAGTATTAAAGGTATTCAAATGATCAGTTATTGATATACCTTCCTTCATGCGCAATCTATACAATTATCTCTTTAGAAGAATCCTATTGGTTAAGGATTTTGTCATGTACAACTTTTCAAGCTTTGTCTACAAACCAACAGCAGTTTTCTCTAACACGATGTTAAACAAAACATCATCCACCAAACACAATCGAATGCCGCTCAGTGCTCTTTCATCGACGTCACTCCATTCGTCATTCGTCATGGCGAAAGGTTGTTTGGCTTTGCCCAAAAGTGCCTTCGCCATGCCTTGTTGCACGAGTAGATCATGCATCTTAACTTTCCAGATCTCGATGTTGTTTTTCCCATTGAACTTCTCGATCTCAAATCGAGCACTTTGTGTTTTTGCCATGTTTAACTTCTTCTATGGATCCTTAATCTCTTTTTAAATCAAATTAATCTCAATAGAGGAACTGCTACAGATGTTCCAGAAATAATTTAAAATTTCGTAGA
>JAXQQM020080387.1:0-16597 GCA_034641835.2 Pinus albicaulis
CAGCAGCTAGACTATGAAAAAATTCCTGTTAAAAACCATGTTAAGCACACACATGGTGTATGAGAAAGATAAAAACACACACACATGAGACTCAACACACAATGAAGTATAAGTGTGAGGCTTTCATATTTTTCCATTATACATGATGTACATTTATAATACAATGGTGTGACTCTTGGTTTCATCTTCCAAGGTCACTTGGACTCCATTGTGACTTTTCGCATTCTACACCTACCCATGTAGGATTAGGTGTTCCAACATCCCCCCTTAATCCGAGGGGGTATGTGTGAGTCCAAGAAAAGAGTTGTAATACAAATCTTCAAAGTATGCATGGCAGCACTTGGGCTGAATCAACTCTCTGAAATGTTGGAAAAAAGGGGTGGTTTAAGTATGACCACTAACACTGGAACGCAAAACTTGTTGCAATTCCCGGAACTCTTCCAAAACTAGCAAGAAGATGAAAGCTTCTGCTAGAGGAATTGTCCCTCATAAAAAAGGGAGACCTTCAACCTAAAAGAAGGGAGGTCTACTACCTGTGATGGTTTTAGGATTACCAACAACTCTGGAATGCTTGAAGCATTTCTTGGAACTCAACCAAAGCTGGCAAGAAGCTGAAGGCTTCTGCTAGAGGAAGTGTTCCTCATATATGGAAGGGAGACCTTCGACCTGAAAGAAGGGAGGTCTACTACCTGTGATGGTTTTAGGTTATCCACCAACCAAAGATGATGGTTTAAGGTTATCCACCAACCAAGGCATGCTCATGGGCATCCGTGTCTCTGGCTACATCTATGAATCTGGAATGACGAATTGTGGCTCAGGCTCGCTTGAACTGTTGTGTCTCTGGCTACAAATCTGAACATGGAATGAGAGATTATGGCTCAGGCTCGCTTGATCTGATGTTGAAGCTTGTACATGACCACCATTTTCCCCCCTGTCAGGGACAAGGTGAGATGATGGTGAAAACTCAACTGCAAGTTTGCTCAATATCCGTGAAGTTCTAACATGTGTCGTAAACATCTTCTTGGCTACTGATGCCCATTGCAAAGAAACGATCCATCCAGGATGAATCTTGGTTCTTGCAGGAGGCTTGTGTCTGAAGCATCTGTCTGAGGAATGGGTGTGCCAACCACAGTGATTTCATGGATGAAGATCAAAACAATGATCTTTCATATGGCCAACTTAATCACAGTGTTGGCATTTCTCAATCTATTGTGGAAGTGGAACAGGATATGGAATAGCTGCAGGTGAACTGTCATACATGAATCTGGCACTCTGAAATCTGATGGGCTTTATGTAGTCTGGAATATGAAATGTCACATCCTTGTCATATATTAAAATGAAATTAAATATGAAATTTAAAAAGGGAGGGGAAATTTATTTATATGGAAGGGGGAGAGGCCAAATGTTTAAAAAATGGGAGGTATTATGAGTGGTTATTATAACTATAAAAAATTTAAAAAAAAAAATTAAGAGTAAAGTCGGAGTAGCAAGGAGGGGTCGGTTAAAATGGAGAGGGGATATCATTAATGAAGGGAAGGGATAGACTATGCGTGGAGAGGTGAGGGAGTATAGATAGGTGTGCGGGTAGGGAGGGACGTGAGGGGGCGCAGGGTTGTGAGTAGTGTAGGTGGATAGGGTGCCTTGAGATTGCAGAGAGTGCGCGAGTGGGAGGAGTGGTAAGCCGTTAGTGTGAGGGGGAGTCGAATGACTGTGTGGGAGGGCCAGCATTTGGGATAAGCTGTGAGGTAATGGGAGCGTATGGTGTATGTAGATTCGAGTGGAGCAGAGTCGGTGTAGGAATAGAGCAGAGCGCAGAGAGCCAAGGGGGTTTGGGTAGTGAGGGAGCTGACCAAGAGGGCAAGAGATGGTTTGTGAAGAGCATATTGCAATTGAGAGGAGAGGCGCCGTTGCAGAGGCGTAGATGTATGGGTTAGAGCGGAGTGATAAGGGGTATGACAGGGCCATGGGTTGTAGGGAGAGGCAGTGTTAGTGCAAGGGAGGTAGGTAGCATAAGGAATGATGCAGCGTTGAGAGAATGTTATGTAAACAAAATGCAGGGGAAGAAGGGCCGAAAGGCCTGGAATTTGAATTGATTTTTATTTTATTTTTATTTTTATTTTTTATTTTTTAAATTTAAAAATAGCAGAGAGGAATAAGGAATTTATTTTCAAATAGTAGCATAATAAAGAGACTGAGGTGATTTCTAGAAATCAGTAGAATTTTTTAGGAAATTATAGCAGTGAAAATCCAGAATCTTCTTCAGAAACCCAATATAAATAGTATCTAGCAGCTCTTCAAATTTCAGATTTTAATAAGCAAAAATTGCAGAGAAAAATTAGAATGAAAACCTTCAGATGGGTAGTGTTGCCTTTCTTCAAAGCCAAAGCCTGAATGCTGCCAATTTTCTGAATGCTACTCCTTCTCCAAAACCACTTTCTGAATGCGGAAAAATGTCTGCTGCAAAAACTCTAAGTGCTACAAAAATGTCAAGAATTTTTGCAGATATGCATAGGCCATAAACACAAATGGCTCACTCAATTTGGAGCAGAGCCAACAATCGCTCGCTCTGATACCATGTTAAACACCATGTTAAGCACACACATGGTGTATGAGAAAGATAAACACACACACACACACGAGACTCAACACACAATGAAGGATAAGAGTGAGGCTTTCATATTTTTCCATTATACATGATGTACATTTATAATACAATGGTGTGACTCTTGGTTTCATCTTCCAAGGTCACTTGGACTCCATTATGACTTTTCGCATTCCACACCTACCCATGTAGGATTAGGTGTTCCAACAATTTCATTCAAGTACAACGTCTACCATGAATACGGCCATATTTCTAATCTATTCTCTAAGGCTATTGAGATTGAAAAATCAGATACAGAAACCCAATGGGAAACTATAAAAAAAAAAGGACTGCTCCAAACCCTAGAAACACTGGTATCCCTCCTGTCTAATCCTCCCAATCTGTTCACCTCCCCCCCCGCCAAATCCCTCCTTTTCTAACCCCTCCTCATATCCTCATAAATACCTTGATCCCCCTCTTAATCCACCCTCCATCCCTTCCCTTGCCTCCCCTAACCCCTTCCCTTCCCTTGCCTCCCCTAACCCCTTCCCTTCCCTTTCCCCTTCCGAAGAGGATCCGCCTCAACCCTCCATCCCCTCCCATCTTCTTGGATCTACTCCTCAGTTCTCCCCTTCCAAACCTTGTCCTCCCTCCTCCTCTACTGAACCTTCTTCAGCCTGGATTGCCACAAGAAATGCAGCCAAAGAGCATGGGGTCATTCTGGAAACCCTTA
Source organism: Pinus albicaulis (assembly GCA_034641835.2). Lineage (NCBI taxonomy): Eukaryota > Viridiplantae > Streptophyta > Pinopsida > Pinales > Pinaceae > Pinus > Pinus albicaulis. Next base: position 3,315 of record JAXQQM020080387.1, read on the forward strand.
AAAAATATGGTCCTGGAAGGAAATATTCCAAGCATCATAGAGATGAAGCATCCCAAAAGGACATAGCTCTCGAAATTCAACACCCTATGTAATCCTTCATTGTAGGGAAAAATAAAAAAGAAAAAAAGTCAGAGTGAACAAGAAGGGAAAAGAATTCCTCGACCTGCATTCCTGAAATTATGAAAGCCCTCTCTTGGAACTACAGGGAACTAGGACACCACTAAAAAAACTTAGCTCTAAGGGACCTTTTGAATCAAGAAAAACTTGACATCATTCTCCTTCAAGAAACTAAGCAAGGAGATAAAGACATGGAAAACATAATAAATAAAATTAAGAACTATATAGGCACTGTTATGGAATCCAGGGGTGCCTCAGGAGTAATAGCCACCATTTGGAATCAGAATGCTTGGAAACAAAATGGAGCTGTCAAAACCTAAAACTGGATCAAATTCAATCTCCAGAATACCTAAGAGAACATTGTGATTACTGTGTACAATATATATGTGCCTAATCACTACAAGGACAAAGAAGTTTCTTGGAGCACCATGAAAGCAGATATAAACAATGATGATAACAAAAATATCATCATTTGTGGGGGCCTTAACTTGATCTTGCATGCCAATGAAAAAATAGGTGGAAGCTTCAATTATGATCCCTCAAGATACCAACTTGAAACCATAATTCAAGACCATGAGTTGGTTGACATCATCCTAAAAAACCGTTAATTCACCTGGAGCAATCAGCGAATTGGAGCTGGAAACATAATGGAAAGGCTTGACCATTTTATTGTGGTTATTCCTCTTATTTCTTTCTTCTTTATTGCCTCTTCTTGTATCCTCTGCTTCTCTGCTTCTGACCATTACCCTGTCACCCTCTCCCTTGGAGATCAGTCCTCGCTTGGACCCCTCCCTTTTAGGTCAACCCCATTTGGAGTGATCTCCCTAAATCCAGCCAGATCATGCATCACTCTTGTTAGCAGCACGTGGAGGGATCCCCTTCGCACATATGGGAAACAAAGATGAAGAATGTTCAAATGGCTCTTAAATATTGGGCCAAACTTCATTACAAGGAACTGGAAAAAGTAAAAAATGAAATCAAAACAAAGTTGGAAGAAGTTCATATTGACATTGACAGTCATGGAGTGAATCAAAAAAAATTATAATAGGAGAAAGATCTCTATTGGAACTTGTATAAAGTTAATATGAAATAAGAGGATAAATGGAGGCTAAAATCTAGAAACCTTTGGCTATAGGCTGGTGACAAAAATACTTCTTTCTTCCACAAACAAGAAACTGTTAGAAGGTCGAGGAATCACATCTCAACCATAATATATGATTAGAGAAGAGTTCATGTAGATCAGCAAGGTATCAAGGCTGTTGCTTACAATCATTATAAAAATCTGCTATATAAATCAATTGCACTGAGGAGTGTTCAGATCTCTTAAAAAACTTTCCAAAGCTAATCATGGAAGAGATAAACAACTCCCTTAAAAAGGATATAGAAGAGGTCGAGATTCTCAATGCTATTTGGACTCTGCATCCAGACAAGTCTCTAGGCACTGATGGCGCTCCATTAGATTTTACTAGACCTATTGGGAAGTTATTAAAAATTACTTAATAAAAATGACTCAGTGGGTACAAATAAAAGGAATATCTGTGGCTTTACCAATTCTACCTTTCTCGCCCTCATACCCAAAGAAAACCGCGCTTCCTCCTTTTCCACATTTAGACCCATCTCCCTTTGCAACTCTTCATACAAAATCATCACTAAAATTCTCGGCACCCACCTCAAACCCCATCTACCTAACCTCACCTCTGAAAACGAAGGGGGATTCATCTCCCAAAGGCATATTTCTGATTCTATCCTCTTAGTTCAAGAAGCCATTCACTCGAGTATGAGGCGATTAGAGAAAGGATTCATCCTGAAACTTGACCTTGCCAATGCCTTCGATAGAGTGAGACATTCATTTCTCCTCTTTTTCCTCAAGAAAATGGGATTTGAAACTGAATTTATCTCTCTTATCAATGCTTGTATCTCCAACCCTTGGATCTCTCCCTTAGTCAATGGAAGGCTAGAAAAATTCTTTCAATATTATAATGGTCTCAGACAAGGCTACCCTCCCTCTCCTTTTCTCATTATTCTAATGGCAGAGTGCTTCAGCAGGGCCTTGGATCACAAGTGCAAAGTTGGTCTTATCACTAGAATCAAATTTAACAACGGAGTCAAGAATATGAATCATTCTCAATTTGTTGATGACACCCTCTTGATGGGTGGAGCCACCTGCATTATTTCCCAGAGATTCAAAACTCATCTTGAAAAATTTATGCTCTACTTAGGAGGGTTGATAAATTACCACAAAATTTGTATCCATGGGTGGAATGCATCAAATCAAACTATCCATAGTATTGCACAAATTTGTGGAGTCTCCTACAAATTGAACTGTACCTATTTTAACTATCTTTGGATGTCAGATAGTGTTGGACCCTTGAAGGCTGAGATCTGGAACATCACAATTGACAAAATGAAAATGAGAGTGCAGTAGTGGGGATCCTCCTAGCCCAACATGGTTGGGAGTACAATCCTCCTAAAATATACTCTCTCTTCCCTGCCATTACATCACTTTTCCCTTCTTTATGCTCCTATTAGCATCAATCAAAAAATAGAAGCATTTTTAAGGTAATTCTTGTGGAAAGGAGGGAAAAACGAGAAGAAGAAATGCAACTTTGTCAAATGGAGGTAGGTCACTCAAAACTATGAAAATGGTGGGTTCAAGATTCGCATTCCAAAACTCCTGAGCAATGCCATTGGGGGAAAAATAGTGTGGTGCCTCATCACTTGACAGCACTCCTGGTGGAAACAAGTTCTGGAAACAAAATATCTTCTTTCGGCTAGAAAAAATATTCTTGAAGAAGATATCCCAAACAGGCCATGCTCCAAAAGCTAGGCTTTATGCAAGAAAGCCATTCCTTTTATCATTATAAAAATCTCTAAAGTTCTATAAGGTGGAAGCAGTACAAATATCTGGAAGGATAAAATTGTGGGGAAATCTCCTCTCAATGAGAGCCCAAGCAATCATCGAACTCAAAATTACCTCCAGAACCTTGATATAAACACCTTGGATTGGATTTTCAATTAGGATGAGCATTCTAATGCCTGGATTTGATGGAATTTTCGTACTACTCCCCCTCACCTTGAGGTCGATCTGGCTTTAAACCTTAAAGCAATGCTTCATGGTGCTGGTCCATTGGTTAAAGGAAACCAAGACAATTTTTGGTGGGATACTTACAAGTCATCATTCCCAATGAAAGTGGCTTACAAACACCTTCTTAAAGAATAGTTCCCTCTCATTAATGGGCCATGTGGAAGTTCATATGGAGATATGAAGCCATTCCAAAGACAAAAAATGTTCATCTAGACTCTTCTGAAAGGTAAGATCCTAACTTCAGATAATTTGACAAAAAGAGGTATCTATGGCCCCAACTGTCAAAGTGAAGAAGATATTGCTTTCCATTTTTTGAGATGTCCCTTTGCCAATCAGTGTTGGAGTGATCTTACCACCTTCTCTCAGATTGATTTAGATTCCATCAACTCTATCTTAGACCTGATAAAAAACTTGAAAAAAAAGGATATCCATAGGGAAAAAAGAGAAAGAACATCGTCAAAAGGGTTTGGGATGCCCTTCAATATGTGCTTCTCTAGAGTATCTGGTTGGCAAGTAATAAAATTATTTTTCAAGATAAAAGCCTTTCCCAAGGAATGTACAAAATAAGAATTGGAGTCTCTCTATCTAGACGATTCTATCCAAAAGCATTGACCATATCAATTTCAATTATCTCTAAGCTTAAGAAAGAACATTTCTATGGAGAGCTCTTGGAAATCCTGGCTATTTCAAATCCCCGGTCATTCAAACTCCCCAAAAGGAAAACCAGAAGATAAGACTCGAGGAAATAGAGTTTATCGAATGGATGGATGGATGAAAAAGACCTGCTCTCTTCTTCGATGGAGCATCAAAGGTGAACCTAGGCATTGCTACGGCACGAGGTCTCATAAGGGATGAACATGGCAGTGTTATGATCTCCTTTGAATGGGGGCTTGGCTCTCTGTCTAATAACAGAGTTTAGGCCTATGCTCTGCTCCAGGGGCTCCAACTGATCAAGAAATTAAATCTATCAAATGTAATGATATTCAATGGATCCGCCATTATCATGAGTACGATGAAAAATGGTAAGCATTCCCCAAATATTTCCCTCTACAGGCTTGTTAGCAGATACTGAATCCTGAGCAGGGATATGAAAGATCTTTCTTTTTATTATATACTCAGAGCCAATAAAAAACAAGTTGATAATTTGGCTAATAAAGCCTGCGGAAGACCAGCCATTCAAATGCACTATGAATATGGCACATCCTTCTCCCCCTTGCCATGATTTCGTCTCATGGCATGATTTCGATTCCTATTGCGTTGATAGACCGTATCATCCTTTGCAGTATTCTATCTGAGCAATATGGATCTCTCCTCACTATCAAAAACGTCTCTCTCCTGACCTTATCTCCTCGCTTCTCCCACTTTGTCTATCCCTCCCTGCCAGCCTTCATTATTAATTCTCACCCTCCCTGTGCTAAGTCTCATCCTCCCTACTATTGTGTATGCACCCCTATGCCATGGAAAAAGCATAGATCCTTCCGTTGCAGGTCTCTCTCTCTAGAGTGGTCACCCGATGTTTGTGTGGTGGACCCATCTATCCCTATTATCTTTGTGTTTACTTACAATTCTAGCAGCATCATGAAATTTTCTTCTTCACATTTCAGTTCTCACCCTCATGATTTTGTAACTTCTCCTATACCTTCTTGCAATCTCGGTCCTCTTGAGTATCATTCCATCTCCCCTTAGTTGTGTGATCTGTGATCCCCTTCTTAGTCCAAGAGAAGTGAAATATATTTTCATTGCGCTGACCTTCAAGTAGAGATGACTCTGATTAGAGGGAAGTTGAAGATCATGGAAGACCAGTGCAAAGTGGACACAACCTTTCTTGAGCAGCAAGCTCAGTCATACCAAAAGTGGCTTTCAGCTGCCACTAATTGATGTGCTCATGTGGAAGTATCCCTCCAGATTCTAAAATACATGATTGAAAAGCATTCTGCACCAAGTTCTAGCTCCAATAATCTCAGAAATTCCAATGCTGAAGACAATCAAGACAACACTGATCCATCAACTGGAAGACCAATCAACATCAATTGATCCTCATTCCTCCTCCCTCTCTCCTACTCATGTCTTTTAAATTTGCTCTTATGGTTTCGCAGTTTGTTAGGATTTATCTTGAATCTGTAATGCAACATATTATCAATAGTCGACAGAATGGAGGCGTGTGATTTTGTTTTTGTACCCCTCCATGGGTGTCCACAACTACATTGGAATGTATAAGGAACTCTCCCTCTCTTTTTTCGAAATATAATATAGCAACCAACTTTGTATATATATATATATATATATATATATATATATATTATAAAATAAACATTTTAATATATATATATATATATATATATATATATATATATATATATATATATATATATATATATATATATATATATATATTATAATCAAATTCCAAATTAATAAACTGCCAATCAAAAAACAAAATAAAAATTAAAGCTTTGGAAGAATTTTAGACATGTCAAAATTCCACCATTCAATAAGTGGTCAATATACTCCAAAAGTTATGCACAATATCCAAAAACAATCTTGATGTAATCAAGATATTCAAAAGGTTTATATATATATATTTTTCATTAATATTCAAATCAAATAACAAAATTAATAAAATACCAAAATATATATATATATATATATATATATAATTTTCGATAATATTCAAATCAAATAACCAAATGAATAAAATATCAATCAAATTACAAAATAAGAATTAAAGCTTCGGAAGAATTTTAGACATGTCAAAATTCTAGTATTGAATAAGTCATCCATATACTCAAAAAGTTCCGCACAATATGCAAGAACAGTCTTGATGCAATCAAGATATTCAAAAGGTTTTATATATATAATTTTTATTAATATTTAAAACATATAACAAAATTAATAAAATACCAATCAAATTACAAAATAAGAATTAAAGCTCTGGAAGAATTTTAGACATCTCAAAATTCCACCATTCAATAAGTCTGGGACATATTGTCCACAGTCAGATTTAAATTACTTTAAATCTGACCATAGACGGTATATCCCATATATGTCACAATGCATCAAATAGCGGATAACCAGAAAAATAAGGTTCACCGTGCACAAATATCCAGCTCATTATATGCCCAATATAAAAGTCCGATACAAGATATTCAAAAGCTTCTGGGCAAATATAAAAAACATGAAAAATTATCCCAGTCAATGTAAAAATATACATATACCAGCATTGAATTTCTCACAGCGTGGAGCGTAGTACACAGGAAATTGCACTGATGAAATGAAAATAAAAAAAAGTAGGCATGAGGAATTCCAAGTGAAGAGAATAGGCTCTCCTCCTAAACACAGAGAAGTTAAAAAAAAATTGACAGGAGACAGATCTTTCAGGGCTTTAAAACAAACTTCTATTACTTTCAAAACTGTTACAAATTCTTCCTCTTAAGAGAGGGATAGCAACAAAGGTGAGTGCTACAGACGCAGTGCACAGAAAACACTCTCTATCTCTCAAGAACAATACTCTATCTTCAACAGTCAACACACTGCTGTGTATTTCATTCTACTTCCGCGCTGCTGTGCGAAACAATAAGACAAAAAAAAATACAATACAATAGACTTCGCGGGCCTTTGGCTTTTATATGCCGTGCATATTAAAACGTTACACAAACCATATTAAAACTTTTAAAACAAATACGATGCGCGCCATAGAAGGTGGGGACCACATCGCAATCGCAAACAACAAACAAGTGCACCTGTGAAATTTGGGTGCGATCGAGCGGATGCGATTTACCAATAAGCTGTGGTACATAACCGGATCGGGTCCGGCCTTCAATCGGGGCTCATAACAAAAGACCGCCGATTGATCCTTGCGATTGCGCTCCTGCGATTCCATTGAAATATCGCCACGTGGTCAGGTGGACCCACGGGCCTCGCGCTATACGGGAGGGCGATTTATTATATGGTTTCGGTTTATATTAAAACGTTCCATTGCGGAACTCAACGCATCTGCAAGACATTTGATTAATGCGATATGTGATTGCAATTGGATCGCATCGCATAGCATCGCGGCTCCATATCAACAAGACACTCGGTCCTTGTAACATTTGTATTGCGATTTGCGATTGTGATCGCATCGCAGAACTCCTCATCAACAAGACACTGTTTCAAAAAATAACTTTGGTTGTTGAGGGCTTTAAAGCCCGAAGTAACTGGTTTTAATTACTCTGCTCCTCCGTAGTTTTGATCTATGGCTTTCTCCATTTCTTCTCCAAAAACAACTCTGCCCATCACAAAATTAATTTCATCTGCAATCTGTGGCTGCGGCCCATCAAAAATTTAATTTCTTTCATACGGATTTCTCCATGCTTCTTCAATACAGAGTGCTGTGCACTCAATCTCTGTTGCTGCTACTTCTGCTGCCTTTGTACTTTGTTCTTTGTTCTTCCTGCCCAAGGCACGGCAGGTGACTTTAATATTTCAACACTCCCCCTTAAAGTCAGCTGTTGGGTTATCCATCATACCCAGGCATTTTCTTAGAAATTCAAAGGTCTTCTGTCCCAATGGTTTAGTTAAAATATCTGCATATTGCTCCTCTATTTTACAATGCTGTAAAACAACTTCACCATTGTTTACCAATTCTCTAATATAGTGAAACTTTGTGTCTATGTGCTTTGTTATTTTATGAAACACAAAATTCTTTGACAATGCAATAGCTGAGCTATTGTCACAATAAATCATAGTGCCCTTTACCTGTTCTTGGCACAAACTTCTCAACATCCTTCTCATCCAAATTGCTTGACACGTTGCTGCTGTAGCTGCCACATATTCTGCCTCTGCTGTAGACAATGCTACAATAGGCTGTTTCTTGGAAGCCCATGAAATGGCTCCTGAACCCATATGAAAAATATAACCGGAAGTGCTCTTCCGATCATCTACACTTCCAGCCCAATCACTGTCAGTGTATCCAACTAATTCTGAATTTTTTGAAGTAGTATATAAAATACCAAATCCTTTTGTTCCTTTCACATACCTCAGAATTCTCTTTGCTGCTTGCCAATGTGCTTCTTTTGGCTTTTCCATAAATCTGGAAATTAAACTAACAGCATGCATAATATCCGGCCTAGTTGCAGTCAAATACATGAGGCTGCCAACTATGCTTTTATACAAACTTGGATCGAAATCCTTGCTGCTGTCATTCTTACTCGACTTCAATCCCATTACTGTGGGAGTGATTGCTGCTTTGCACTCTTGCATGTTAAATATTTCTAGAACTTGATTCACATACTTTGCTTGAGAAATAAAAATTCCTTTCTCACCTTGCTCCACTTCTATTCCCAAGAAGTATCTTAATAAACCCATGTCATTCATTTCAAATTCATCTTTCATGACTGTTTTAAAATTTTCAACAAGGTAATCATCATTACCTGTAAAAATTAAATCATCAACATATAAGACAACAATCAATAACTTACCATCCTTTTCTTTGATGTAGAGGGTGGGTTCTCCCTCACATTTTTCAAATCCATTCTCCAATAGATAAGAATCTATTCTGCTGTACCACGCTCTTGGTGCTTGTTTCAGCCCATAAAGAGCTTTCTTCAATTTATAGACCTTATGCTCTTGGCCTTTCTTCTCATATCCAAGAGGCTGTTCCACATATACCTCTTCCATTAAAACTCCATTTAAAAATGTGGATTTTACATCCATTTGATATACTTTCCATTTATTTTGTGCTGCTATGGACAACACTGCTCTTACAGTCTCCATTCTTGCAACTGGTGCAAAAGTTTCTTCATAATCAATCCCTTGCTTTTGCTTATATCCTTTGACGACAAGTCTGGCCTTGTGTCTTTCTATTTTTCCTTCAGCATTGCTTTTGGTCTTGTATACCCATTTAACTCCAATGACTTCTTTACCTTCTGGTAGATCAACCAGCTCCCATGTTCTATTCTTCTCTATGGCTTTAATTTCTTCATCCATAGCTTCTATCCATTTTCTATCTTTAATATCATCTTCAAAATGAATAGGATCATCAACTTGACAATACAAAGAAAATAAGGAATTCATACCTTCATCTGCTTCTCCTTGCTCATAAATTTCTCTAAGGCTTCTGAACTTTGTTCCTCTTTCACTTGGTGTAGGTGTGCTTGATGAAGCACTCGATTCTGCTCCTTGTGGTGTACTCGGTGAACCACTGCCGCTTCTTCTCAAGGGTGTTCTCACTGCCGCTTGAGGCATCCCTTGCTGGCCTTGCGCTGCTGGAGGTTGTGCAATGGATGGGTTATTAATCTCAACCACATCTACATCATCTTCATCATGAGATAAACAATTTTTGACATTGACTGTTTTCTCAATGCTTCCATCCCACGCTTCCTCTTCGATGAATTGCACATCTCTGCTAATTATAAACTTCTTTGTGGATGGGTTATACAGTCTGTATCCTTTGGAATCTTCACAATATCCAAGGAAAATGCACTTCTCCCCCTTACTATCCAACTTCTTTCTCAATTTGTCTGGAATGTGTACATATGCTACACACCCAAAAACTCTCATGTCGGTGACTCCCTGTTTTCTGCCACTCCACACTTCTTCTGGAACCTTATTCATCACTGCTTTTGTGGGACATCTATTCAAAATGTATACAGCACAGTTTGCTGCTTCTGCCCAATACTCATTCGGTAAGTGTTTCGCCTTTAGCATACTTCTCACCATCTCCATTATGGTTCGATTCTTCCTTTCAGCAACTCCATTCTGTTGTGGTGTGTACCTTGTGGTAAACTGCTTGTGTATGCCATTCTCTCTGCAAAAAAGCAGAAATTCCTTTGATATATATTCTCCTCCTCTATCTGTTCTGAGGACTTTAATGTGTAGTCCGCTCTGTTTTTCTACAAGAGCTTTAAATTGACGAAATTTCTGAAAGACTTCACTCTTATATTTTAAGAAATAAACCCACACTTTTCGTGTGAAATCATCAATGAAGGTCAGCATGTAATTGCTGCCTGAAACAGATGTTGTTTGCATCGGCCGACATAAATCTGAGTGGATTATCTCCAAAGGTGCTTTCGCCCTTATGCTTTTCCCTGAAGGAAAATTTTCTCTGTGTTGCTTTCCCAAGATGCAGCCTTCACATAGGCTGTCAGGCTTCTCTATCAGTGGTAAACCTCTTACCATTCCTTTTATGTGCAGCAAATTCAAGCCTCCGAAATTTAGATGTCCAAATCTCAGATGCCATAACCAATTTTCATCTTTCTCTTCCTTCTGGAAGGCTTCTTGAGTTACAGCTGCTACATTATTTCCTTTTCCTTTCAAGTCAATGTTGAGCTTGAGCGGAAACATTCTATTGCTGGTCATTTGTATTTCAGCAATAATTTTCTTACTTGGAGGAATATCTTTTATGGTGCACACATCATCTTTGAATATAACATTGTAACCTTTGTTTATGAGCTGCCCAACGCTCAAAAGATTACATTTCAGACCTGGAACATAATACACATCAGGAACAAATTTTTGCTCCCCATTCCTTGCACGAATACTTACTCTGCCTTTCCCTTTGACGGAGATTTTAGTATCAGTCCCTGTGGTCACTTCAGATTTGACTTCTTCATCAAGATTGGCAAACATTGCTTTGTTGCCAGTCATGTGATTACTACATCCAGAATCTAAGAACCAAACATCATCTTCTTTATCTTGTGCTACATTACAAGCTAACAACACATTACTTGGGTTCTTTTCCTCTTTTGCTACATTAGCATTCTGCCTATTCTTCATGTCATTTTGCTTCTTTCTACATTCATTGGAATAGTGCCCATATTTCTTGCAATAATGACACTGGACATTGGATTTGTCATACCTTTGTCCTTGAGCATGTTGGTGTTGATGTCCACCTTGCTGGCTGTTGCATTGGCCGTGGCTCTGGCTTTGACTGTTGCTCCTTCCATGTGAATGTGAAGAGCTGTCCCTTCCACCTCTATTCTGACTTCTGCCTCTTCCTCTTCCTTTTCTTTGACCTCTTCCTCTTCCTAAAGGCATCTGGGTCTTGAAGGCGTGCTCAAGAGATGATTTTTCATCTCTGCTCAATCTTTGTTCATGAGTTATTAGTGAGGCATGAAGTTCATCCACTGTGAACTGTGAGAGATCTTTGGTCTCTTCTATGGTGGTTACAATAACATCAAACTTTGAGGGTAAGCATCTCAAAAGTTTTTCCACAATCCTTCTATCTTCAAGAGTTTCTCCATGGGATCTTATCTGATTGACAGTCCCAATCACATGTGTGAAAAATGTGTCAACACTGTCTGACTCTTTCATGCAAAGAGTTTCAAAATCTCTTCTCAACAATTGAAGTTTTGTTGTTTTAACTTTCTCCATACCTTGATAGGCTACTTTCAAAGTTTCCCATGCCTCCTTGGATTTCTTAGCTGCTGCTATCCTTGGAAACACACTCTCATTTACAGCTTGATACAAACAGAAGAGAGCTTTAGCATCTTTCTTCCTATTATTCTTCAACACATCTTTCTATGCTTGAGTTAAGGCATTAAAAGCCTGCTCATCAGCTGGTTCTGTGAAACCATCTTCTACTAGTTCCCACAAGTCTTGTGAGACAAACAGGGCTCTCATGGTAATGGCCCAATAATCATAGTTCTTTCCATTAAACTGTGGAAGCTGAACACTTCCAAGATTCATACCAGTACTTGGTCCAGCCATTGCTTCTTAAACTGAACTCAGACTTTAAACAAAACTGTCTTTCCTTCTTGAAAGAACAAATTCTTTAAACAATAAACAACTGCACTTTTATCTTTGAGAAATACCTGACCTTGACTTCTGTTGAGCTTTTCACGCTGCTGGAGAGAAACGCTGCAACAGGTCTTCTTCTTCAGCTTCTTTGAAATCTTCAAAGAGCCTTGATGAGCTATGATTCCATGTTGGAATTTTGAGAATTCCAAGTGAAGAGAATAGGCTCTCCCCCTAAACACAGAGAAGTTAAAAAAAAATTGACAGGAGACAGAGCTTTCAGGGCTTTAAAACAAACTTCTATTACTTTCAAAACTGTTACAAATTCTTCCTCTTAAGAGAGGGATAGCAACAAAGGTGACTGCTACAGACGCAGTGCACAGAAAACACTCTCTGTCTCTCAAGAACAATACTCTATCTTCAACAGTCAACACACTGCTGTGTATTTCATTCTACTTCCGCGCTGCTGTGCGAAACAATAAGACAAAATAATACAATACAATAGACTTCGCGGGCCTTTGGCCTATGTACGCACATATTAAAAATATTTGACCGCAAAACTTTTAAACAAAATCTGAGTGCGCGTGAAAGTGGGGACCACACGCAATCGCGAAAAAAAAAACAAGTGCACACAACGAAGTTCCGATTGCGATTAGGGACCGGATGCGATTTACCAATAAGCTGTGGTACATAACCGGATCGGGTCCGGCCTTCAATCGGGGCTCATAACAAAAGACCGCCGATTGATCCTTGCGATTGCGCTCCTGCGATTCCATTGAAATATCACCACGTGGTCAGGTGGACCCACGGGCCTCGCGCCATGCGGGAGGGCGATTTATTATATGGTTTTGGTTTGTATTAAAACGTTCCATTGTGGAACTCAACACATCTACAAGACATTTGATTATGCGATATGTGATTGCGATTGGATCGCATCGCATCGCGACTCCATATCAACAAGACACTCGGTCCTTGTAACATTTGTATTGCGATTTGCGATTGTGATCGCATCGCAGATCTCCTCATCAACAAGACACTGTTTCAAAAATAACTTTGGTTGTTGAGGGCTTTAAAGCCCGAAGTAACTGGTTTTAATTACTCTGCTCCTCCGTAGTTTTTGATCTACGGCTTTCTCCAATTCTTCTCCAAAAACAACTCTGCCCATCACAAAATTAATTTCATCTGCAATCTGTGGCTGCGACCCATCAAAAATTTAATTTCTTTCATACGGATTTCTCCATGCTTCTTCAATACAGAGTGCTGCGCACTCAATCTCTGTTGCTGCTGCTGGTGCTGCCTTTGTACTTTGTTCTTTGTTCTTCCTGCCCAAGGCACTGCAGGTGACTTTAATATTTCAACAAACTTG